>JAADXB010000655.1:0-11120 GCA_023337495.1 Pythium diclinum
GAACAGAGCGAGGAGGAAGAAGAAGAAGAAGAGGAGGAGGAGGAGGAGGAGGAGGAGAGTGCGAGCGAGTCGGAGTCTGAAGAGGAGGAAGAGGAGGAGGCGTACGCCACGATCCACAAGGCGGTGGTCAAGAGTCGGTCGGTGCGTGCTGCGGTGGAAACGAAGCCCCAGCAAACGGCGTCCAAGAGGAAGCTCCAGAAGAAGAAGCCGCTGCCTCGCCAGCAACCGCAGAGTGTGGTCGTGCCGCCGTTCAAGTGCACGCAGGGCAAGATCGAGAAGGAGCTGGGCGAGCGCGGGTGGTACTGGGTGCCGTACGCGACCAAGACGGACAACTGGATGTACTGCAAGCCGCACTGCCGAGGCAAGGAGATCAGTGAGCTCGAGATCGGAGAGGACTGCTTCGCTGGCCGCGTGACGCTGGACGCGTACTTGGAAATGAGTGGTTTGTACACTGAGATTGTCGAGAAGCTGCGTCACGACCACGAGCAGGCGTTCATGGCCGCGCGTGCTCAGGCTGAGGCCGTCACGGCCGCTCGCTCGAGTGCCTACACCAAGAAGGCAGCGGCTCGTGAGAAGGAGAAGGAGGATGTGATCGAGATCTCCGATGAAGAAGAGAGTGAGGATGAAGCCCACGAGGTGGTGAAGAAGGCCACGAGAGGGGTGTCGTTGCGGATGAGTGCTCGCTCGTCCTCGTCGACGAGAGGCGCTGCTCGTAGAAAGCCGGCCAGTTCACAGGTGAAGCGGCGACGCGCGCCGATGCAGGAGATCAAGTTTGGCCACGTGTGGGCGAGACTATCACAGCAGGGCTGGTACTACCGTGACAACGCACTCGGCTATCACTACTACCGACCGACGAAGAAGACCAAGGCCGAGATGGTCGCGGAAGAGGACTTCTTCACCACGAAGGAGACCGTGATGGACTACCTCAAAGAGAGCGGACTGTGGTACAAGGTCGTCAGTGAGATCGAGCAGGAACACAAGGCTGCTATGGAAACTCCAGAGAAGAAAGAAGGAGTGACGCCGTTAAAGCGTAAGCCGTCCGAGTCTTCGGGTGTTGATGCTGACGAAGCGCGCACACCCACGGCGAAGAAGGCCAAGACGACAGCTGACCAGATGAACGACGACTTCCACACGCCACCTACGAAGCGAGGCGCCGAACTGGAGATCCCGGAGACCCAGGATCTGAGTAAGTTGGAGTCGACGCCGCTCATTTCGCCGGAGAACGCGGCCACCAAGTCCAAGCAAGAGGGCACCCCACTCGCGCGAAACCTCAACGATGCGTTCACGCCGTCTCCTCGTCTTGACAAGCGCACCGCCGCCACAAAGAAGGTTGTGACCCGTGAGCTGAGTCCACGCGAGCTCGCGCAGGAAGCGATCACCCGGCTCTCATTGGGCTTCCAGCCCCAGTCTTTCACCCACCGCGACGCAGAAGCCAAGCAGATCAAGGACTTCTGCCGCAAGTGTTTCACGGAGCGTCGTGGCGGAAGCCTGTACTTGTCGGGTTCACCAGGTTGCGGAAAGTCCGCGCTGCTTCGCTCCCTGGGCGGTAGCATTGGCGATCTCAAGCAGGTAAGCTCCTCGTTTCTTGTCCTCCAGGCCTTGTCATTCATCTCAATTGCTAACAACGTGCTTCTCTCCTTTCAGAAATACGGCAAGGGCCTCAACGACATCGTGCCCGCGCACCTGAACGCCATGGGTCTCAGCGACTTCAACCAGTTGTTCTGCCAACTGGCTGAGCTCCTCACAGGCCACGAGTACGCTGATGGAGAAGAAGCCTTTGAAGTGATCGAGCGAGGAACCGACGCGTCCGTGAAGCGGTCCAAGGTGCTGCTGCTCGTGCTGGATGAGATCGATGCACTGGGCAAGAAGCCGAGCATGGAGAACGATCTGTGCCGTCTTTTTGAGCTCGCGAACCGGTCGACACACACGTTCATCCTCGTCGGAATCGCCAACCAAATGGACTTCACGGAGCGCCACCTCGCGTCACTTCGCTTGCAGCTTCCAGACATCAAGCCACAAGTCATCGTGTTCAAGCCGTACTCGTTCCAGACCATCAGTGACATTCTCACGGACCGCCTAGGTGGCGAAGCCAACGCGGCCAAGCTCATGAACACCAACGGCATCGCGTTCATCGCCCGCAAAGTGGCTGCTCAGTCGGGCGACGTGCGTCTCGCGCTGGATATTTGCCGTCGCGTGCTGCAGCAAAAGCTCAACGACAGTGCCACAAGCGACGCGCACCACGTGCTGCACTCGTTCTCATCGCCGATCCCGCTCATGGACATCGTCAAGACCATCAAGGCCGTGCTCGACAGTAAGTCCAAGAGCAACGTGAGCTCGCTGCCGCGCAACCTGCAGATGATCCTGTTCGCGTCCACTCGCCTCGTGGCTCAGCACAGCAGCAGCTCCACCACAATGACAGCTACTGAGACCAACTGCTCCAGTAGTGCTGCCCACCACACGCTGTACCAAGTGGAAGCCCTGTACGAGAGTTACTGCGAGGTGTGTCACGACGCCGGCGTGTTCAAGCCGCTCACGCGAGGCGAGTTCAAGCTCGGACTCGAGACGCTGAGCTCCGAGGGCATGATCGGCGCCAGCGAGCTCAAGAAGCAGCTCATCAAGCTCATCTGCACACCCAGCGAACTGCTCCAGACCTTCAAGCACGACGCCTACTTCTCGCGGCTCATCTAGAGTGTCTGTTGCCTGTTAATATAATACACATTGGGAGTTTATCAAAAGACTTGGGAGTTTGAGTTGGGGGGAATGGGAGGCCGACGCCGCTAACCTTGGCGGCGGGCGTCCCACAATGCGTTGATTCGATTCGATTCCATCGATGGTCGATGCTTACATACTACTAACTGCGTTCTTCTACTGATGAGGATACTCTACAGACACATTCACTTACTTGTTGCGGATGACCGACTTGAGCCAGCCCTTGAGCGACGTGTGCGTGCTCGACTTGGCCAGGAAGATGTCGTCACCTGACGAGGCCTGGGCGTCCGTCGCGTGGCGGTGGCGAGGCTGAGAGCGAGCCGACTGCTGGCTGCTGTGAGCAGCAGCAACACGTCCAGTCACACGACGACTCGAGCTCGAGATGCTTTCCTCGCTCTCGACTTCGTCGTCGCGCAGGCCGACCGACCGCACGCTGCTGTTGGTGGAGAACACGGACGACGACGTGGACGCCGTGTGCGTGTAGTCCGTGGTCGCCGTGTCGGCACGAGCCGTGCGAGCCGAGCTCTCGCAGCTCGAGATCGACGACGTCGAGCTGGTCGCGACCTCGGCGTTCCGCGACAGCAGCAGCTTGACCGTCTCCATGTTGCTCATGCGGCTGGCCTTGAGCAGCGGCGTCTCGTCACACACGGTGCGGGCGTTGATATCGGCGCCGTGGTCCAGCAGACACTTGGCCACGTGCGTGTTGCCTCGTTGGCACGCCAAGTGGAGCGGCGTGCACTTGTCCAGCGTCGTGATGTCCACGGGCGACTTGCCTTCGATGAGCAGCAGCAAGACACAGCTCAAGTGGTTTTCCTGGGCCGCGATATGCAGCGGCGTCTCGTCGTTCGGCCCCATGCGTTCACAGGCCGCGCCGGCGTTCACGAGAAGCTTGACGATCGCCGTTTGGCCGCGCGCGCACGCCATGTAGAGCGGCGTGATGCCCAGCGCGTCACGCGCGTTCACGTCCAGCCCCATGCGGATGAGCAGCGTCACGCACTTGGCGCTGGCCTGCTTGACCGCCACGTGGAGCAGCGTGTTCTGCTGCGCGTCCGTGGCCTTCACGAGCACCGAGTGGTCGTACAGCTTGGTCAGACACCGCAGCAGCTTGTAGTCGGCCAGCGTCGCGGCCTCAAAGGCACAGCTCGCGACACGAGCGCGGGAAGAAGCCGACTGGCCGTCGCCCAGCAACGCCGCCAGCACAGCCGAGTGCTCGTTGGCCACAGCGATCGCCGCGGCGTTGGAGATCCACGTCGCCTCGATCTCACCAGTCGACGGGGAGGCCTCGGAGGAGGAGCTGCTCGCACTGGACGAGCTGCTAGCAGAAGTCCCGTGGCCCCAGAGCTTCTCCAGTCCGCCGGCAAAGCCGCCGCTGCTGTGCTTCTTCTGCGACTGCGTCATCAGCGTCTTCACGATCGACGCGTCTCCTAGTGACGCCGCCGTCACGAGCGCGTCCTCGTCCACACGAGCGCCGTGCTCCAGCAGCAGCTCCACGATCGACGCGTCGCGACGCGCACAGGCCAACGCCACACAACTGCGTTGGCGCTTCTTGCCAATGCCAATGAGCGAGAAGCCCGCGACGCCATTCACTGGACTGGATCTGCTGGATGAGAAAGTACTGCCATGATGACTGGAGGAACTGGATGATGAACTGGATCGCTTGTTAACTCGGGCCTGCCTCCGCAGCAGCACCTTGGCGACCTTGAAGTGTCCCTGGTCGCACGCGACTTGGAGAGGCGTCATGCCGCACGAGCACGTCGAGTTAACGAGCTTGAGCGCGTCACTACCCGTGTAAAAGCTCAGCAAGTGCGTGACGACGTCGTGTTCTCCTTTGTAGCACGCTGCGTGGATAGGGGACGCGACGTGGCCGTTTCCTTTTCCGTTGGCGTCGTCGTTGCAGCGCGCGTGGTCCATGTCGTGTTGATGTTGGCGACTGCTACTGATTGATGAAGCCGTGCCAACGACCACGACGCCGGATCCAGAGCCACTGGATGATTCGTCCAGAAATGTTACCGATTTTTTCTTCTTTTTTCCGGCACTGTTGCTGTTGCTTGAGTCCTCGTTCTCGGACGCCGTGACGGCGACTTCACTGCGACGCATGTACGCCGTACTAGCGGACCGCAGAGCCCTTCGCACGGTCTCGTCCGGGGATTGTGGTGGCGACTCGAGGATCACCATGGGTCGTCCGCCGGGCGCCGAGCGGAACGCCTTGTCCATCGTGATGCGCTGGTGGTCGAACGAGATATGCGCCTTCCGTCGCGCAAAGTCGCCTCGATTCCGCGCCTCGAGGATGTTGGTCGCCATCTCGTAGTCGCGCAGGAGCTGTCGGGAGGAAGCGGTGTTCTGGATTCCGGAGGATGCGGCGGCGTGGTTCGGCACGCGGTTCTCCATGGCCTTGTGGCTGTCTACGAGGTCGTCGATGGTCTTCATGGTCTTGTGCTTGCGCAGCTCGGGCCGACGGTGGCCGTACAGGTCGTCGTGTGGCGCGTCGTCGGCAAGCCGTGCGTCTGATGTATGTCGGCTCATGTTCATATTGAGCGTAGTGATGGAGTTGTCGTCGTCGTCGGCCAGAAGCACAGAGCGCATGTATATGATTGATGGAGTGATGAATCACTGGACGAAGTCGGGGTGAGTTCAAGAAAGAGAGAGTGAGCTGGTCGGCTGTGCTCTCGCTTGGCTTGTCTCGCAAACGCGTGCCCCGAGTCTCGTGTCCTACTGCGCTGTGCTACTAATTTGGCGAAGTAGCGATCCAGTGATGGAAATGAAAATCCAGTGATTCCGCAGTCTGTCCGGAGAGAGCGACCAGCCAGCCGCACAAACACGTTGTGGTTTCAGTGGGCGCAGTCGGAAACCCTCTGGATGATGCAGCGCTTCTGCCAGTTTCTTGCTGCGCCGTCGCACGATTAGGTCGTTTGCCTGCGTCTCGAGTCCAGAGTCCAGAGGCCGAGGTGTCCAGCGTCCAGAAGGGAGGCAGAATGGGCAGTGGCATCCAGTGACACGTTTGTTTGTGCTGGCGTGTGGCGAGTGCATGGAGATGATGAACTCAGCGACTGCGATCAGTCCAGCGAGAACCGAATGCAAAAAACAGCCACAGCAGCCTTCACTGAACTCAACGTGCTGGTTTCGCTGGCCTTATGCGGGTTTCCGAGTGAGTTCTCCGCAAACTTCCACGCCTGGCGTTGTACTAGGGACGCTGTCCCTCGCGCAAATCGAACGCAGGAAGCCTACCCCCTTTCTATGGAGCGATTGTAAGGGGATCTTTCTGACCAGAAAGGGGTTGGGACTTGCCACTTCTGCTGTGCAATCGGAAGCCACATCCATTTATGGTTGGTTGAAAGTTTTATCCAAGTCATTTCATTCGCCAAAATAACTTACGTGAGAGATCCCATGAAGGTGTGAATCCTTCACCTTGCATTTCACGAGGTGACCCCGCCGCTTCTGTCTGGGTCGGCTTGTGACCTCAAGTCAAATTGGCTAATTTTCCTCACCCACACAGTCAAAGGCCTGTCTTCCAAACGCTGTTCGACAGCGTTCTCGATGGGGCTGTTTTTTCGAATGCAGTTGCTGACATTCGCCTCGCAGTAGTCCACATTCAAGCCACACCAGCGAAGCTTGCAGCGTGTGCTGTCCTACTTGATGCTGGCGCACGCGAGCCACGCCAGGAACTGTAGGTAGAGTTCAGTTTTTTCAAAAGCGTCCACGAGACGGAAAAAAAACGACCGCCAACAATAATCACAGAGTGCGGTTCAGTCACACACAAACACTCATCGTTGGTGGCGACGGCGGAAAATGCGGCCGAGCGCCAGTCGACGAAACGGCCACCATCAACGAGCATCTGTCAAGCAAATTTTGAAAGCCGTGCTTGGCAAATCCGTCAAGTGCATGACGGTTTCAACACTTGTCAGGCCATCGGTGAGAGTGACAGGCGCGACAAGGCGACGGAACTTCTGGACGTGTGGGAAGCTTTTCCTTGAGTGTCAGAATATTGGCCCCCTGACACCTCGAGTCATTTTGGATTCGGATGTGCGTGGCGTGGCTGGATCGATGGATCCATGGATTCCACGATCGACGGTTCGCATTTTCCTTTTTCGACGACGAGGCCACACTCTCGCTGGATTGCATGGGTGCACTTGTGTCACACGCCAATACGCACGAAGTGAACTCCCGACCACAGTGGTCAGCCTCTCGGTTCTCAGCTTCAGAATTCTTTTTGCCTTCGAATTGCAATTCTAACGCCGATCGGCCAGCGCTGGATAATCGTCTGATTATCCTTCAGCCGACTGCCTGATGCACCAAAGTGTCGGATGAGGGATCCAGTGATTTTACGTACGTCACGCACTTGAGGAACGGCAAACCAAACTGTACACGTGCAGAACGGATGTGCTCGTGGATCCCTCGCTCCAGTGATTGATTCTGCCGTGGCTGGCCAGCCGCAGCAATTTTCGCCATCATCATCAACCATGTTATCTTCGTGGCTGCTTTCCACCAGAGCCTCCACTACCAACGAGCCGTTGATGCTCGAGGCCAGTCACCCACGTTGCGTACAGTACAGTACGATACAGTACTGTTCAGTACCTACAGTACGAGACATGGGAGCGGAGTGAATGGTCCTGCAGTCTGAAAGTCCCAACGAATGAATGGCGAGTGGAAAGAAGTGTATCCATGCGATGCGTGTGCCTGCCGCTCTCTCCCTGTTGGCTTCATCATCTTCGTGTGTCTTTTCCTACTCTTCGTCCGGCGCGTCCCTTCGTCGTCGGCTATTGGACAGAAGCGTCCGTCAAATGGTCGCCGTCCAGTGATGGCCACGAACATCAATGCTCCCAACTGTACGTACCTCGCGGTCGGCGGCCGCTTGCTGGCGCTCTTGGATTTTTCACTCCGCTTGTCTCCTCCCTCTTTCTCTTTCTCTCTATCCAGACGCGGACTCTCGTCGCGTGTCGCATCGCCACTCGCTGCCTTTTTCGTCCGGGAAGAGGATCCCGAAGTGGACGACGCACCTGCGTGTTTGTCCGTATCTCTGGATTCCCTGGACTCTCTGGATCCAGATCCAGAAGCCCCACCACTACTCACCTTCGTCGCCGTTGCCACCGTGGGTCCTCCACTCGCCTCCTTCTCCTTCTCTCTGTCCTTGATGTTCTCTCTTTCCTTGTCTTTGATGTTCTCTCTTTCCTTGTCCTTGTCCTTGATGCTCGCGTCCACCTCGTTCTCGAACGTGATCTCCACGCCGTCCTCCGAACACCCGACTCTCTCCATCCAGAAGTTCATCGTCGGACTACTCGGCCCTCCATGGTCAAAGTCCTTGGTCTTCCTCTCGGGCATCTCCATGTCCAGCATCACCACATTGTCCGCACGCCAGCGCGTGTTAACTGGATCGATCAGCCGATTCCTGCGTGCGTACTCACTCTCAATGCGTCTCGCTCCGCGTCTGGACACTGGTCTCTTCGGCCGCAACGATCCAGGTCTCAGATCCAGTGGATCCACTTTCCACTCGTCCAGTTCACCATCAAACTTGGCTCGCTTTTCCAGTGAACTCGCGTCGTCCAGCGGCACGAAATGGCTCAACAAAACGTGCTTGAGCTTGAGCTGCCGTGTTAACTCACGGATGGTCTCCAGCATGTCCTCCTTCTCCGTCTGGAACTCGGTCTTCAGATCCTCGATCTCCGTACTCGCAGCCTTGTGCTTGGCCCACAGCTTCTTGAGCTTCCGCGTCTTGTCGTCCACTTCCTCTTGTAAAGTCGAGAACTGCTCCTCCAGCAGTACATTCGAGTCCTCTTTCTCCGCGAGCTCTCTCGCCAGCAGCATTTCCTGACGCTTCTGCTCTTCGATCTTGAGCTGCGCTTCACGCAGTTCCCTCTCCTGCTTGGCAGCCTTGTCCATGACTTTTCCACCGGAAATCACTCTCTTTTCCAGCTTCTGCAAGTGGTCCATCATTTCTTTCTTCTGCTTTTCCATCGCGGCCTTCTCCTGAGCTTTCGACTGAAGCTGCTTCTCCAGTTGCTGTCGTTCTTCCTCAGTCCTCGACTGCTCCGCTAGGATCGCCTTCATCTCGGCCTGGGCCTTCTGTCTGAGCTCCTGCTTCTCACGCCGCGCGTCCTCCTCCAGCTTCTTCAGCACGTCCTCGCTCACGCCCTCACGCTTGACCACCGTCTTCTCCACGATCCGCTCGATGATCTGCGGGGCCACAGGGGCCGCCTGCTTGCCCTCTGTGTAGTACCCTTTGCCTTCCGCCCCCATACCTCCACTACCAGATCCAGAGCCTCCTCCGTTCTTTTCCTGAGCCGCGAGGGCCTCGCGTAGCTCCTTGATCTTCTCCTGGTACTCTCGGATCTTGGCGTCCTTGGGGTCTTCGTTGATCTTGGGTTTGTTCTTGATGTTCTTGGCGCGGTTCGCGTACCGCAGCGTCGACAGCGTCTCATTATAATTGTAATCCGCAGGTCCGCAGTTGGCGATCATCACGGTCTTGGCATTACCACCCAGCGAGTCCTGCAAAAGTCTTGTGAGCTTGGAGTCTCGGTATGGAATATGCTGCGACTTGCCGTCCACTAGCGCCGAGATCACGTTGCCCAATGCCGAGAGCGACAAGTTGATCTTCGTGGCCTCTTTCATGCGGTCGCCCGTCGCGCCTGTCTTGGCCTGGCGCTCGCTACCGGCGAGATCCACGAGGTTGAGCTTGCCCACACAGATATGCTGCTTGCCGTCCACGCCCACGGCGTTCGAACACGCCTCGACTGTGATCGTGAACATGGAGTGAGACCGTGAACTCGTCTGGTTCATGAGCGTCGCGCCGACGCTGCGGTTCTTTTTACCCTGCTGCATCACGGCATCGATCTCTGCCTCGCCCGTGACCTGGCGAGAGATCAGGTCCTTGACGTACACGCCCGTGTCCAGGTTTTCCTTGAGTTCGAGTCGATTCTTTGGGTCCTGGGACAGCAAGTCGCGGATCTCTTCGTTGTAGATCTCCAAGTACGACGCGTACACCATGAACTGCTTGGCACTCGACTCCTGCGCGATGCGGTCGAAGATGTGCTTGAACGAGTTCGGGATGATGCCCTTTTCCTCGGGCGGCTCCGAGTACCCTTCCATCGTGTGGGATTTGCCGGCGCCGGTCTGTCCGTAGGCAAAGATCGTGCCGTTGAAGCCGTTCACGACCGACTCGACAATGTCGGTCGCCGCCTTGTTGTACACGTCCATTTGCGAGGCCTCGGACGAGATCGCGGCGTCGAACGTGAACTTCTTAGGCGGCTCGGCGCCGTCGGCCTCTGGGTTCACGAGCTCGATCTCGGCTGTGCCCTTGTGGGCAAACACGATTTGCTGGCGTCCATCCTGCTTCTCCTTGTTGCTCAGCGGACGGATGCGCACGCACACACGCACACTCTCGCTTCGGTTCGACATGATCACACAGCAGCAGCACTACAAGCAGATCCGCAGGAACTACAGAGCCAATGAGGATACACTGGGGACTGCAGGAGGGGAGGAAGTAGGGGGATCAATGGGCGTCGAAACGACGCCGTCAACTGCAAGCAAAGGGCCTACGAAACGACGTGGGTGCTCGTCTAAGTACGATATATGTGACGTGTGAAAGTCTCACTTCAAGCTTCTCGATGTCAAGTCCATCCACCCGTCAGATCAAATTCAACTCCATGCATTTCTTCACACACATACACACGCATCTATCTATATATCTATGCATCTATCACATGCACACTCGATTGTTCACTCTTTGGCTTCGTCTTCGTGGTGGCTGACAGCCTCGAGCAGTGCGTACTGCAGCGTGCTGTACACGTAGAGAGACGCGACGTTGCGGACGAGCCGATCGCGGTCGTTCGTGAGTGGATTCCAGCCGATCTCTTGCGAAAGCGTCGGCGGTGTGTGGCCGTCGTCTACGTGTGGGCTGTCGCTTGGTAGGCTCTCTGTGAAGGCCACAGCGTCTTCTGCTGGACTGCCAGTCGTCCCTTCACGCTCGGCAGGCGGGGAAGCCTCCTCCACGTCCAAGTGTTGTCCGCTGTGTCCTAACGAAATGAAACGATCGGACCGAGCCCGTTCGGCGTCTTCTTCAGTCAGCGTCAGATCTGGCTGCCCAAGCGACGTGAGCGACCACTTGCGCGAGTACAAATCAACCTGTGGATTGTCGTCACTCGACAACGCCGCAAAGACTTCGGAGAGGCCGTCGTCAATGTCGTCCAGGCTTCCGAAGCACTCGCCGATCAGGTTGTCGAGATAGTCTTCATTCATGCTCTGCTGTCGGCCCATCATCTTGGTTCGCATGGTTTGCAGACGGTTTTCGCTTTCATTCGACGACAGGCTGCTGTCAATGGCTCGTGATCCACGATCAAACGCACTGGCAGGTCGACCAACACTTCCAGAAGCACTTGTCGGTCGATCTTCTGGGTATCCAAACGCCGTGGCAGTCGGAA
>JAADXB010000656.1:0-11113 GCA_023337495.1 Pythium diclinum
CGAGGACGGCGATGCACCGATGACACCGTCGAGAGACGAGCGCGGTGAAGACGACGACACGAATCGGCCGGTGAAGAAGATGCGGGCGAGTGTGGGGACTCAGTAGTCAGTGTGGAATGGAGGAAACATGGTCAAGGTGTGCTGTTTGAATCTGAGGAGTTCGACCACTTGGATGGCCAGAATAGGAGCCATACGTTAGCCAAACTTTGTCGACAGTCCAAAGCAGCAGTGAAACGGATAGTAATCCATGGATTTACGTTGTGCGCATGCGTTGCGTGTGGCCCGTAATGCGCAATGTAGGCAGAGTAGCTAAGAACCTGGCGACCGGTCATCAAGTATCGTTGGATGTTGACTGTGGCTCATCCCCTGCACTACGTAGTATTCTTCTTACTCGCGTGTGCCAGAGACCTCGCCGTCAAAACGAGCTAGAGGTTCACATCACTTCGAAATACTAAGACAGCCGTCAAAGGAGAAGACGAAAACCATTCACAGTTACGGCTACAGTGCTGAGCCGGCGCACGCCGCTCGTACGCCACCAACTAGTGTAGTCCATAGCTCAGCAACCAAAGGCCTCGCTACGCTTCGCTCACGGCCAACGCTTGGTCTGCATGAGCTTCTCGATGTCCTGCACTGTCCGCGGCACCTTGGTCATGTTCTCGACGCCCGTGGCGGTCACGATCACGTCCGACTCGATGCGCACGCCACCCGAGCCACGGAAGCGCTGGAGCATTTCCTGGTTGATGAACTTGGCGGTCGCCGGGTTCGCAAGCACGTCCTTGATCTGGGCCTCGATAAAGTAGCAGCCCGGCTCGACCGTCAGCACCATGTTCTTCTCGAGCGTGAGCACGCAGCGCAGCTTCTGGAGGATCTTCTTCGTCGAGCGCACGTGGCCCTTGGGGAAGCCGCCGACATCGTGGACATCCAGACCGAGCAAGTGGCCCAGCCCATGCGGGTAGAAGTACGCCGAGATCTCGTGGTCCATGAGCTCATCGACCGTGCCGTTCTGGAACAAGCCGTGCTCCAAAAAGTGCTGCGTGAGCACGCGGTGCGACAGCAAGTGCATGTCCACGTAGCTCACGCCCGGCTGGATGGCCGCCATGACGGCGTCGTGGGCCTTGAGCACGCCTTCGTACACGAGCTTTTGGTCGGCCGTGAACTTGCCGTTCACCGGGAACGTGCACGTGATGTCGGACGCGTAGCCGTGGAGCTCGGCGCCCATGTCGTTGAGGAAGATGTCGCCGTCCTCGAGCTTCTTGTCGTTGGGCGCGCCGGCGTGGCCGTAGTGCAGCGCTGACGCGTTGTGGCCGCTACCGCAGATGCACGTGTACGCGTGGAGACGCGAGCCGCCCGTCGAGTAGCAGTGGTGCAGGAACTCGCTCTCGGCGTGGAACTCCATCTTGCCCGGACGGATGGTCTTCATGACTTCGTTGTGGGCGCCTGACGAAAGCTGCGCGACGAAGCGCATGAGCTCGAGCTCCTTCTCCGACTTGATGAGACGGCAGCCCACGAGCACCGGGTGCAGCGCGGCGTCGTCCACGTTGAAGTCCTCGATGCCTTCAAACGTCGAGGTCGTGACGGTCTCCAGTCCGCTGTCGTTGTTCTTGCCCTTGAGCACGAACAGGTTCTCGACGCCGTAGTTGCTCTGGAGAATGTCCTTGAGCTCGTCCACGTAGTACACCGCGTCCACCTTGTAGTGCGTGCGGAAGTACGTCAGCGGCTTGCGCTCGCCGCACCAGAGCTCCCACTCGGCACTCAGCCGCGGCACAAACAGCACAGTCTGCTCGGTCGTGAGGTCGATCATCGCGGCGCAGTCGGGCTCACGCACGCCAAACAGGTACTGGAAGAAGCTCTCCTGGCGGAACGCGTAGTCCGTGTCCGTGTCGTACCGGCTCACTTCGCTGCCGCCGTGGAGCAGGATCGCCGAGCCGTTTGTCTTGGCGTGCGGGTGGGCCTTGAGAAAGTGCTGCGCGGCCTTGTGGCGGTGCTGCACGTGCATCGAGTAGTCGATCGGGAACAGCTCGTACTCGAGCTCCGCTGGGGTCTGCGGCGCCGCCAGACCGTTAGCGGAGACCGTGGACGCCGCGTGGTGGTGGTGGTGGTTGCCGGGGTGGTGGCTCTGGCGGTGCTTGGCCGCCGCGTACGCAGGCGCGCGCTGCTTCTGGAGAAGCGCGATGGAGGCCGCAGCCGCCGCGGCCGCAGTGGCGGTCAGCAGACCCGCGATGCCGTCGCTGGAGCTCATGGTCGCAAGGGGTTCTTTTTGTGCTTGCCACCGGAAGACCTGTGGTGGGAATGACCGACCAGGGGGAGGAGATGAAGAACGTGTTGTGTTGGGGACTTCCGGAAGGATCATGCGTACTTAATGCGAACCTAGTGTGAAAAGCTCACTTGCCGTTGGGGTAAGTCATCAGACCGTCATTCCTTGAAGTGAGCGACAAGCTTGCCGTGCTAAATGCGATTTTGAAAGTGTAAACGTAAATGAGACAATTGGAATGTAAAAAGCGCATTCTGTGTTTGGAATCTAGTTTTGGGCTGTGTTTTGATGGAAGTTTTACTTGGTCTCGCCGTCGTCGTAGCCTGGCAGACGATCGAGAGGCTCGACGGAGGGCAGCAGACTGCACGATCCTGGCGTGTAGCTCTTGATGTGGGTAGCCAACTGCATGAGCGAGCACCACGGACACCAGAAAACGCAGCAGCAATCGCAGATGCAGCTTCCAGGCAGATCGAAGCGTTCGCGGACACCTCCGCGCAGCAGCAAGTTGGCCAGCAGCCAGATGAGAGCGACGACGACGCTCACCATTTGCCACACGATCTTGCTGCTGAGATCTTCTTCCGCTTCATCGACGTCGTAGACGGTTGTGTGGCCTGCGATCGACTTGTACTCGACGTCAACCGACGACGACGGCAGGCTCATGGTGGCGGCGAGCACATTGAGCGAGTAGAGCACGCCCCACAGCGCCAGCATCCACACGTACGAGCCGCCCATGCGGTGCGCGATCTGCGCGGCCGAGACGCACGGCATCAGACACGACACCGTGACGTTGGGCATACAGTCGTCGCCGCACGGCTCCATCTCCCAGCGGCCGATGCGGACGCCATGCTTGTCGAACTTCTGGCCTTCCTCATCCGTGCGCACGACCTCAGCGACCTTGCCCTTAAGAGGAATCACCTTGGCTCCTGTTGTCGCCGTAGTGGCGGTGGTCGCGCGGGCTGGAGCCTCGACCTGGATGGTGTAGTCGGCCTGTGGTTCGGCCGTCTTGGGCGTCTTCGCGATAGTATCAGCCATGGCTGTTGGTGAGCGTCCGGTAGATTAGAGAATGAGGCGACAACCGGCGACTCGTCTCGCGGGCCTGTTGACAGACAGCCAGTCGCCACTCAACCACCACGGGTTCATTCATCATGGTCGATGTGAGCTCTTGATGCCGCGGCTACACTCAAGTCGTTGCAGCTGGAATCGCTCAATTCAGTCATTACGTAATGACCAGCTGACGAATGTTGGTTTTAACTGCAGTATTCATGCCATGATTGGATGATACGTGGAACAATATGGTCAAATGAACCCAACTGGAGGATTTATGACGGATAAAACGTCATGTGAGTAACAGCAAGCCATCGAATATGACCACCAACTGGGTGGTCTAGTGACTCATTTGCCATAGCACCTGTCCAGGATCCGGACAACCTGTCCGGATCCCAGGATCGATGGTGATGGTACTGCAGTGTGCAAGGCGATTGTGATGATTCTCACATGGCCAGTGCGATGCGTTGGCAATGGAAGCATTCCTACCGTATGCTCCTAGCGGTCGAGCGTGGTGAGCAGCAGGCTGCAGGAGCCCTTGGTGTCTTCTTGCCACCGGCACGAAGCTTGGGAGAGGCTCAGAGATTGGAAGATGGCTCAATCGCTGTGGCGATGGCTCATGATGCATCTACAAACGTCCACGAAAGCCTCAATCAAGGAACAACTCCGTTCAAGGACATCTTCGAAACTGTAACAGACCCTGTTGACTTGTGGTGTTATACACGTTAGCCCTACGGCGAGACGCCTTCTGGGTCCTGTCTTGCGATTCAGGTATTCCCGAGATGACCACCTTCCCGAGATGACCACCATCTCGAATCGACAGTCCATTTAGACAAATGGAGGAAAGCGAGGAGGCATGCGGCCGACTTCGCGCAGAGAAGCTCGAGTTGCGGCCGTGGGGATCTCCATGGCGAGCTGTTGCCACTCGTACAGACGTCCCTTTGCCTGTTCTTTCGTGAGACGGAGGAGGACGCGGTCGTCGCGGCACACGCTGGCGAGCGTATCGACTGGCAGCAAGAGGTCTTTTTCTTCGAGTTTGAGCGTTGGTGCGCACTGCAAAGCTAGCGAGAAGCCTTCACGAATGGCGTTCACCAGGGTCACGACCTCACGGCGCAACGCCGTCTTCGCAGGCATCGCAACGAGCTGCTGGTCGATCTTGACGGCCACGATGTCTTGCGACTGGCGATCGACTTGGATCCACACGTTGGCGTTCTTGCGGACGGTGGCGAGCAGCACAACAGCGTGGTACGCGATAGCGTCAGGCGGCAGCAGCGTGCACTTGGAGCAGAACATGCGCGTTTCGTCGCCCGTGAATAGGCGGTCTGTGTACACTGCACGAAGCGTGGTTGTCGACGGACAGCGAACTGGAAGCGCGAACAAACTGCGGCCACCGATATTCACACGCACGCCGTCCTTGGCCTGCGACCACGCGATACTGGAGCCGCTCGAGTCGCTCACGCGGAACCGGATCTTGTCTTCCTTGCCCGTGTCAGGGTTCATGAGACCGAAGTCGACGGGGAACTTCGTATCACGAATATAGTAAACCAGCGATACTGGGAAGCTCATGCGCGGGATGATCTTCTCGAAAGAGCCGTCACTTGGAGCCGTCGCGTCGCCGCTTTCTTGCGTGGCAACGACGGCCTTGCTGTACAACGAGACTTCATTCGCAGAGTACGCGATATTCGTGAACTCGTCCTGCGTGGCGCCGGCTGACAACTTGCCGAGAAGTTGCTTGCGCTCATCATTCGCGAGCGCAAAGAATCGGCGTCCGTCTTCCTTGCCGATACCGAGATCCACGCGATCAGTGGCTTCAATGACGTCGTCATCGTCGTCGTCAAAGTGGCTTCCTTCGATCATTCGTCCGCCGATCAAGTGGTCCGAGTAGTTGTGGACCACCAAGAAGCGCAGCACTTCAACGTCGTGGTTTTCCTGCGCGAGTGAAGCCGACGCAAACTGGAGCAAGTCCTTGTCCACACGTTGCGAACTGGCGTAGTTATCCAGTCGAAGCAAGATCTGCATCGACGCCGCGTCCAACTCCACCGATCCCTGGCGCGCCAGTGACACGAGTCGCTCGCAAGTATCCGAGATGAGCAGGTTCAGCGTCTGATAACGACGCACCGAGATGCTGAGCTTCTTCAACTTGGCTGGAATGTGCGGCCGCTTCGTCAACGTGTGTTCTGCGAGCATGCTGATGTACAGCTTCCACAGCGAGATCGGTTCACTCCAGCAGCCGCCGTCCACAGCGAGCTTGGCCTTGAGATTGTTCTTCATCTCATCCATGTATTTCGACGGTGACTGCAAGTGAAACCACGACGGCATCACAAAGAGATCTTGGCTGGCAAGAATCGCCACAAGGATCACCGTGTTTGCGAGCACGTACGCACGTGTCGTCGGGCTCGAGGCGGCGCCGACGATGTTCTTACCCATCAAGATCAGACGACAGAGCTCCATGCTCAAAGGCATGTGGCACACGAACTCACCAAACGCCGTGATCCGAGCCGACTCTTCGTCTTCACTGTCGATCGCATCGTAGTGGGCGAGCAACTTGTACGCGCCGTCGATGTGGTCGAGATCAGGAGCGTCAAGCGCCTGCTTGAGCAAGTCGCTGGGCACGCCGTACTCATGGAGCTTGCCTTTGAACTGCAACACAATGCGATCGAGAGGCTTGCGAAGGATCTCGGGCGTCGTGAACTCAGACATGCAGCCCGTCATGAACTCATTAGAGAACAAATGGAACGCCACACCGGCACGCAAACGACCTGCACGACCCGAACGCTGGAGCACTGAAGCACGCGAACACCACACGTCGACGAGCACTTCAGCGTGTGACTGACGAGCATTTGGCATCTGGATCTGCTTCTCCATACCACAGTTGATCACGTGCGTCACGTCAGGAATCGTCACACTGCTCTCGGCGATGTTCGTCGACAACACAATCTTCGTGGACTTGCCTCCAATCGTCGCGAATGCGACCTGCTGCTGCTCAAGCTCGAGTGTCGAATGCAACACGGTGATCTTCACAGCGACACCATGCCACGAATCTTGGAAGAGACCACCCAGTTCTTCGTAGAGTCGGTTGATGCCGCCAATTCCAGGAAGGAAAATGAGAATACACTGCGGGACAGCGCCAACATGGCGGTAGTGGTGGTGCTCCATGATGAGTTGCTGGATAAACGCCGGAATGAGCTTGAGCTGGGATTCGTGGACATTCTGGATGATCTGCTGGCCCAACTCGCTGTTCGCACCGGCTCTCTTGTTCGTAACCTTTTGAAGCTCCGTGCCAATGCGCATGAACTCGTTACGGTTCGAGTGGAGCAAGTTCGGATACAATGCTCCGATGTCGTCCATGTACAGGTTCTCGACTGGAAAGAGCTTCGTGCCCACGAACAGCGGCTTCCGGTTCACGAGCTTGGACGCCATGGACTTGGAGAAGTACTTGATCAATACCTTGGCGTCCATTGTCGCCGACATGATCACGACACGGAGGTGTTCGTGGCTCTGGAGCTGAAGCTTCAGCAGCAACAGCAGTGCGTCCACGTCCATACTACGCTCGTGGACTTCGTCAATGACGAGATGGGTCATCGTCTTCAACGCCTCCTGGTCATGAATCAGACGCTCCACCATGTAACCAGTCGTCACGTAAGTAATCTTGGTCTTGTCGCTCGTGAGGTGTTTCTGGCCGATTCGATAGCCAACCGTCTTGCCTACAACGCCGTCCTCGCCAAACTCGTTCTCTTCACGCATGCCGGCGACTGTTTTCGCCAGCTCAATAGCCGCGATACGACGTGGCTGCGTGACGTAGATGTTCACAGGACGAGATCCAGAGCTGTCGCGGAGCCATTCATCAAGAATGAACTGGGGCACCGACGTACTCTTACCACAACCGGTTTCACCCTGGATGATCGTGAGCTGGTTGGATGCCACGTTCTTCAAGATCTCATGGCGGTGGTTGTACACGGGAAGTCGCTTCAACAGGCCACGAAGCGAGGTGTCATGCTCATCCTGAGCTGGCTCTTGCGGTAGTGGCGGTGGGTATTCATACGTGGCGCTGCCACTTGCATGCGCACCGTTCGACTGCGACTTCTTGCTCTTGGAGATGGCGGACGATTTCCCCAATCGCTTGGCGACCGACGCAGGCGTCAGTAGTGGCGCCTTGGTGGTCATCTTGATATTCGTGGCCGCTTCATTGTTCGGCTCACGTGGAGTCACGTGCACTTGCTGCGCTTTGCGCAAAGCTCTTCGCTGTTCTCTATTGAGCCCATCGTGCGATGGCGGTAAAGGAGGAGCAGGAAGAGCGCCAGGAGACGGAGGAACGGCCACGAACTCGCTTGCTGCAGGATTCAACGGACTGATCACGCTCACGCCACTTGTACTGACCATCTTCCCTCCGTTGGCTGCTGCTGCTGCGGCGGCGGCAGCCTTGGCCTTGGCCTTTGCAGCCTTTCCCTTCGGTGTCTTGTTCTTCTTGCCCTTGCTCGAGACTGAACTCGGCGTCGAACTCCCGTTCACAGCGGCGCGAGCAGTAGCTTTGGCCACGGCGGATGGTAGCAACAACGTCGGTTTCGTAACAATCGTAGGCTTCGAGACTACCGCTGGCACTGGCTGTGGCTCGGTTGCCTCAACTTCCACAATTGGTTCTACGTCCAACGGAACCAATTCCACCAAGCGGTTCAGCACGGCACGCATTTGGCAGAACTGGTCCCACTTCTTGGCTCGAGCATCGTCACGCATATCGGACACGTAGTAGCAGAGCACTGAGTCGACCTGAGCACGCGTCAGCACGCGACCTTCGGCTGGATCCACAGGCGCAGCCGTCGCGCCACGGGTGCTGCACACGATGGAATACACTGGCAGGAAAACTTCAGCCGAAAACAAAGACGGACACGACCCTCCGGCCGACGCAGACACCTTCTCACCCAACACGACTCGCACAAAGTGGAGGACTCGCAGAATCTCCACGAACGCGCCGACGCTCGCGTACACTTGCCAGTCGATCTCCAGGTCGGATTGTTCAAAATCGTAGGATGGAGGCACGTGGTCTTCCTTCAGCGAGACACAAATGAACGCTGAGAGAAGCAAAATCTCGAGCCGCTCCATTGTGACGACGCGACTGTCGCTCGGCAAGTACGTCGCATCACATTTCCACAGTAGCACCAACGCTAAAACGACCGACTTGAACGCAGGAGACTGCTTTCCCAGGAATTTCCACAAAAACGCCGAGTTCTCGAGCCCGGTTTCATTGTTGAACACGCACTTGAACACAAGCGATCGCCACGCCTTCTCCACGCCGGCTTGCGATCGATGTTCAATCGTAGCTGATGCCAAAAAGCTCTGCACGGCCTCCAACGTCGGCTTCGCCACGTCGTATTGTCTGTGATGGCCGGTCATCGGATCGTAGTAGGCCTCCCTCACACTTGGAACACCCATCGCTTGATACAAAATCGATCTTGCCGGCGCGAGCAGCTGCAGCATATTCTTGCCCTTGTGGAACGGGCCAACCATGGCCGCGACAATGTCAAACTGCTGCTTCAGACGGCGCGACTTGGAGTACAGAACGTCGATCAGCGACGACGAATAGTCATGCTGGTCCAGCAACTTGGTATACGTCTGCATGTCTTTCATCGCCATCGCGTTTCCGCTGACGAGCTGAAGCGGATACCGCTGTCGGAAAGCTGCCTCGTAGCCGTAAAACGCGTAGATCGCACCCAAAGTATCCGCAAAGGCGGCTCCAAACTGTGCATACAGAGCCCCAACACCTGGCTGGTCCAGCATCGTCTCCGTTGGCTGGCTGCGGATCCACAGCGACGCCAGTTCCGGCGAGATCACGTCGTCACTTGAGCGGTTGCTCGGTCCTCGAGGAAAGTTGAGCACCTTGGAAAACTGGAATTCAACGTCAAGCTGCGCCGTAAAGTCGTTTGTACACAGCAGCGCGACATCCACGAGCTGCGGCGGCGTGATCTCCAGCGCCTCGGCCACGAGCTCCGGCGTGAACACGCGCGCGCTGATGCTTCCGCCGTCCACGCGCAGCTTGGCAAACGGAATGTACTGCACGCCCTGCATGACCAGAAAGTCCGAGTCGTTGGCGACCACAGCGTAGGCCTCGCCGTCGCGCACGAGCTGCGCGAGCACTTCGTCGGCTTCTTTCGTGGCCGTGACGACGCGCGCGCCGTGGCGCTTGAGCACGCTGCGCAGCTTCTCGCGCGAGAACGGGAAGCAGCTCTGCGCGTCCTGCAGATAGTTGCGCATCTGGTCCTTCTTGTCGGTCTTGAGTGCCACCATGGTCGCACGCGCCGTGATCGCGGCGCCGCCCAGCGATGACTCGTTCTTCACAGGCGACGCGAACAGATTCGACCGCAATTCACGCAGCTTGGACACTTTCTGCTGCGCGCGTTCCTGCAGCTCCAGTGTCTTGTTGTGGCCGACGCCGAGGAAACACTGCGGCGGATCCGACACGAACACGAGCGAGATGTTGGCCTGCTGCAGCTGCTGCAGCCAGTGCTCGACGTACTGCTCCAGGCGGATGGGGCAGCCGCCCAGCAGCAGCCACAGCGAGCTGGGCATGTGGCCTTCGCGCTCGAGCTGCTTGGCGATCTGCTCACAGACGAAGAACTGGAAGCCCACGAAATCCACGGCCAGCGTCACGTCGCGTAGGGAAGACACGGCACGCGACGTGCGCGCGTCGTTCTGGTAGCTGAAGCGCGCGAGTCCACGGACGCCCATGGTGGTCGTGTCGTGTGCTTGGCTTGGCTTGGCTTGGTCAGCCGCGGGTTCAATGCAGGACGCTACGCGGACGTTGCCTCCTGGAGTTTGTTGGCGTTGGCGTTTTCGCCAACGACTTCTTGGAATGGATGGAAATTGTTGGTGCGAACTTAGCGAAACAAAGAGAACACTTCACGGTTCCGCGGGATTTTGTACCCATCCGTGATTGGCCCACACCAACGAAATGTACCCCGGCCCACACGAATGAGCGTAACCTGAAAACAGACGTCAGATTCTAGGTTCGTGTTAGGTACGCTTCTAGGTTACACTTCCATGTTGGACAAACCTGAAGAGGGGTGCACCACCATTGCTTCTCTTTCGCGTCGGATCATGCTCCAGACACGACACTGAATAAGCGGCAACACACACACGCTCACGCATCCTCGACTTATCCGTTTTCAAGCCTCTCCTGTCCGTAGGGAGACTCCGCCTCTGAAGCTATTCTGATCACCTCCAACTGAAACACCCCACCGACTCCATCCGCATCGCTTCTGCCCTGCCTACTCCGTCTCCGCCGTCGCCCGCATCTTCTTCACCGGCCGATTCGCGTCGTCGTCTTCACCGCGCTCGTCTCTCGACGATGTCATCGGTGCATCGCCGTCCTCGTCGCTGTCCTCCTCGTCGCTGTCCTCCTCGTCGCTGACGTCATCGTCATCTCTGTCATCGCTGTCCTCCGCATCGTCGTCGCTGTCATCACCTGCGGCACTCGCTGAGCCAGCAGAGGGCTCGGGAGGCAATCGAACCAGCGGCAGCCGAGCCACAAACACCACCAGACGATCCGGCAAAGTCACCTCGCTCCTCTCCATGCCGCTCATGGGGATCACAAGGCCACCAGTCCCACTTCCGTACTGGAGAAACCGCGTAGTCAGCAGATGCGGGCACTCGGTCGCCAGGTAGTCGTCCAACGACTCGTTCTCGAAGAAGGATCCTTGCATCTGATTCACGATGACCACGTGGATAACACAGCTCGGCTGGATCCGCTGGAGGATCGGCTTCATGTCGTCCTGCTTCAAGTCATCTTGCCACTCAGCTGTGAGCCAGCCACCGTCGACTCGCAAG
>JAADXB010000657.1:0-11105 GCA_023337495.1 Pythium diclinum
CCCTCGTGTCGGAAATGTTCTGTACGGCACAGTGCCGGAATGCCGACTCGATCTCGCTCCAGGAATTCGCTACATGGTACGCGGCCGAAGGCTTCTTTTGCAGGCCACTTCGTCAAGTCGAGCAGCTCGATCCACGGGCAGTGCAAATATCCATCGGCCGCGTACCATGTAGCGAATTCCTGGAGCGAGATCGAGTCGGCATTCCGGCACTGTGCCGTACAGAACATTTCCGACACGAGGGCTCCTGCCACACGCTCCGCAACTGAGTTCGTGCTCCACGTGTTGATGTTTGTGTCACGTGTGTGAGTCTTGGAAGCGTTGAAACTTGAAAAAGCGAAGAGCACCACCAGCACCGACTTGAACATCATCGAAATGTGCCACCGTGACACACGTCCATCCCCGTGGACATCGAACAAGCGGAAGAGTGCTGCAAGCTTGGTGCTCTTCGAGCCACCACAGAAGATAGCCATTCCTGCCAACAAGTGCAGCTTTTCCACGGAGCTTGTGCGTCGCACGTTGTTCCGGTCCTCGGCATTCTCTGCGTCGCCGTCCAAGTCGCCGTCATCATCGTTGGCGCTTTCGACTTCGAAGAGAGCAAATACCCGAAGCAAGTGGAACGACAGGAACTCTTGGTCCTCATTCGAAAGTGAGTCACGAGGGACGTGTTCTCGCATCACTCGGAGGAACCCAGCCTTGGTGAGCGATCGTCCTTGTCCTCCCGAATCGAATACGCTGAGAAGATCTTCACACGTGAGAGGTCGAAAGCCCATGCGTTCGGCGATCATGTACACGGTAGCGATATCTTTCAGGCGGATCTTCAACACAGTGTTGTCGAAATTCGTGAGCTTGAACTGGAGCCCCACCGAGTTCAAGTTTCGAGAGGACGAGTTCGTCGATGTCGGCGAGTTGATCAAGGCACGGACTCCAATGATACCTTCCATCGTGGTTTCCACACTGCTTTCCTTGGCTTCGGCTCCAAGAAGTGACCTCGTGTGCAACGACGTCATCTCATCTGGCGAGTACTCTGCATCCATCGACGATGACCGACCTTCTTCAAGGTGGGTTCCATTAGACGAAGACCCAGAGACAATCACACCCGAGTCAGGTCCACTGCTCATCGATCCACGCATAGCCATTTCAGCGATCGCTCGTTGTTGGCGGCTCATGTAGCGAAGAATGGCGTCCGCGACGTCGTCACGCACTCGTGGCCACTTCTTCGTATCAAGCAGCTCAATCCACGCGATGTAGTTGTGACCTTGTGCACTGTACCAGGCGCCGAACTCTTGCAATGAGACGGCGCCTCCTCGAATAAATGAACTCCCGGCACCGGCACCACTTGCTCCAGCTCCACTCAGACTCACCGAGCCTGCAGAGGGCAGGGAACTGCGGTGGTAGTATTGGCCACGACGCAGCTGCCTGGTTCGACTCGCGATAACAGTCTCAGCCGAATCTGGAGTATCGAGACTGAAACGGTTGCTCGGACGAGGAAACGATGGGGCGTTGCGGATGCTCAATGGTTTGTTGGCATCTCGGAACATCGCGTTTGCGATGGAGACAGCAGTTGCGTCCACAACGCTGGCGAGCGCCTCCGCCGAGAGCTCTGATCCATTGCCGAGTGCGAGCAGCACCGTCAGAAACGACCTGAGGTATCTCCACATTTCGCGTCTTGTCAAAGCCCCGTCTTCGTCCGTATCGAAGAGTCGGTAGGCGAAAATGAGTTTGTCACTCTTCGAGCCGGCACAGAAGATCGACATGCCCACCAATAGCTCGATGAGGTCGATTTTCCCGGTTCCTCCGCGATTGAACGCGAAAAACAGGCGAGACAAAGTGTCGGCGACCATCTTGTACTCGTGAGGCTGACCGATGCTAGGTGGTATCGCTTGGCTGTTTGGTGGGAAGCCAAACGCCGAAGCCACGCCCTCGGCGACGTCTGGTGGCAGCAGATTCCTCACACACTGGTCGAATGTGCTCTTCTCAATCCATGCCGTCGAAGTCGCGTCCATGTGTGGCTCAAAAACACCGTACAACTCGGAGAGCGGGACATCGTAGAGCCTCACGACACGTTGGAGCTCGCGGTATTGGAGCAAGTCTCCGTTGTTGAACATCAAACTGCCGAGCGGGATCTCTTCGGCAGTGTCGTCGTCGACATCAAACGGAAGCTCGAATTCGAGCATCACTGTGTGCATCAGAAGAAGCGCAGGCGTTGAGTTGTAGGTCGTGGCCGACGAGAACGACGAGCCCGTGTGCACGAACCCAGCGTTATTGTCCTCTTCGTAGTCCCCATCTTCGTCATCAGCCTCTTCGATCGCGTGAGGATAGCCATTCGGCTGAGGGACTTCACGTCTCACGTTGTTTTGCTCCGCTTCCGCTTGAGTATTCTGAGCCGTGTAGTAGTCGTTGCTTGCGACCGCATCCACTGGCTCGTCGTCCAGCTCCTCGAGCGCAAAATCAGGCGACAGAAAAGTCCACTTGCGTAGATCGAGCAGCTCGAGCCAGCTCAGCTCCGTGTAGCCGCCCATGTTGTACCACTCCGCGAAGGCTTCAAACGTGAACACGCCCAGTTGGACATCAGACGACATCGAGTGGTGTCTGTCGTTGTCGTCGCCGTTCTCGTCTTCATCAATTCCGTCCATGATGAACTCGATGATCTTGTCTTCGCCAAGGTCCACCAAATCTGCGATTGACCCGTGGCGTCTGATCACGTCGTCGTGGGGCGGTGAGAGGAACAGCAGCACTGTGAGCACGGAGCGAAGGAACCGCCACATCTGCTGGCGGTTCAAAAAGCCCTTGCCGTCGATATCGAAGTAGTGGAACGCGGCTTGAAGCTTCTCGCTCTTGGAGCCACGCACGAAGAGAGTGAAGCCCGCAGCAACCTCGATCGCGTCCGCGTGCAAGCCGTTTTCAGGTAAGAAGCACCGGAAAATGGTGTGCATATCTTCAAAGAACTCGCCTTCCGCTTCACCCAACAACGCTGGGTTGGTCAAGCTCACAAGTTCACGAACAGCTTCCATGAAACTCGTGTCTTCAAGCAAGCCGTCACCTGTGTGCTGCACGAACGTGTCGTACATGGCTCGGGCGTCAACCTTCGTGAACGCCGATTCTTGGAGCAACGCGAAGAGATCGCTCGCCTCGGCTTCTCCAATGAGCAAGACGCCGCTGTCGTCCGAGTCGGTGAACTGGAACCGTAGTGTTGTGGGCGCGCTCTGGGTTCCGTTCGTCGTTGGAGCTTCCGAAATGGGCGGCTCGCCGTGGCTTGAGAATTGTGCATCCCGAGTAGGCGACGTCGGCGGCGATGTGAGACGCCTGGTCGTTGGCCACTTGGTCGAATCCACGAGCTTGAGCCACGCCAACTTCTTGGACAATCGGTCCTCAATCCACCCCCACACGCTCTCCACATCCACACTTTGCTCTTCCTCGGCCTTGATCGCAGCCCACACATGCTCAGCGGTCTTCTGCGCGGACTCGTCGACGATCGCCGCAGTAGCCTGGAGCTCCTCGTCACTGGCGTCCGCGTGGTCAAATAGCGCGGAAACGCCCAGCAACAGGCAGCTCAGTGCTGACGTCAGCGTTGCCTTGCTGACAATTGCAGTCGACGCGTCTTCAGTCTCCTGGCCGACACCACCGACCAGTTGGAACGCGGCATCCAGCTTCTCCTTCACGCCGCCATGAACCAGCAACAGCGATCCAACTCCAAGCTGCAACAGCACCAGACTGTCAGGTCAACGACTCCAGTCCCCATACAAACTCATAGTCAACAAGAACTCAACTCACCTTGACAAGATCGAGCTTGTGGCTCGCGTGGAACGACCGGTAAAGCCGTCGCAGCGTGTCTTCCAGCGGCATGAAGGCCTCGCTGCCTCGGATCTCCGGTAGAAGCCGCAGCATCTCCATGTACTCGTCACATTCCACAGCGGCGCCGCCTTCGCGCACATTCTCCTGCACGACCAGCACGAGCGACGCGACGCTACACGCCGTCACATTCGACGCCACAAGCGCGTTCTTGACCAGCACGGCGCGCTTGGCTTGGATCGCCAGCGCACGCGTAGTCGCGTCTACAAACGGCAATTGCACCGTCACATCGGCCGTCGCGAGCGTCGGTGACGACGGCAACGTTTCTGCCGATTGCGGCACTTGTGCGGCGCTGCTGAGCCACGGAACAGCGTGCTCGTCTTCGGCATCATCCGCCCAGTCGCCCATAGCAGTCGCAGTCTACGGAAGTCTCTATCGACGCGTGGAAATGGAGGCTCTTGGCGACACTTCGCCGTTGCCTTCCAGTCACCTCTTGCTTTCTGGCCGTTGCTTTCCGCCACCGGTGGTGTTGAAGCGAAATCTTTGCGGACAGATGGGGGAAAAGCCGCCCTAACTACCGTACTTTACGTTGATACATACAGTAATGCACCCTAATATAGCAACACGCCGTCAAATCAATACGAGAAGAATTGCTTAATGAGGGTCGGATCGGCTGCTGCCGTGAAAGGTCATGTGACTCGCATGAATGGAAATGGGAAAAGCGCGCACGATGGCGATTTCTCGCACAGCGCTGTGTCTAGCGGCTGCTGTGGTGCTCTGTGTCATCCACGATGTGGCTGGTCAATTGGGTATGCCCACCGGCACTCTCTGCGCGGCGCTGGGGAACTGTAATGGCCACGGGCGATGTAATACGGCGACCAAGACGTGCGAATGCTACGAGGGTTATGGCGCGTCGACAGATGTCGCGGCGTACTACGCACCGGACTGCTCTCTGCGTACGTAGAGCTCTAGTGAGAATGGCGTGGCGATTACCAACGGCTCCATATGAGCCACCGGTGCTTAGGGCTCTCGCAGTGGGTACACTGACACTGTGAATGCGGTGGTGTTACGGTGATAGGTGTGTGTCCGTCGGGGCCGTCGTGGGGAAGCGCGGCGACGAGCGCGACGAGTGCGCATGCCCCTGCAGAATGCTCCAACGCCGGTATGTGCGACCGCACTACCGGCCAATGCAGGTGCTTCAATGGGTATGATGGACAGGCGTGTCAGCGAGGTGCGTCACGACGATAATGAGCTACTGGAAGAAGATTGGGCGGATCTGTGACGTGGGAGATATCAATTGGTTATGAATGATAGCGTCGTGTCCGAACGCGTGCTCGGGCCATGGCAAGTGCATGAGTATGAAGGAGATCGCTGTGCGGTTGGACGCATTTCCGCTTTCAGCGGTGCCAAAGAGCTACAAAGGCGCAGAGGAGTCCACGACTTGGGACCAGGACCGTATCTACGGCTGCGTGTGTGACTCGTCATGGCCGGTCGGCTTGGGCGCCGGCGAAAGACAGAAGTCCGAGTGGTTTGGCTACGATTGCTCACTGAGTATGGGAGGCTGCTTTGACTACTGCGTTGCCTCTCAACTGAAATACTCATGTGTGTGGCTTGGTGGCTATTTGTTATTGTAGTGCGCTGTCCGAGTGGCGACGATCCGCTCACGACGGATGTGGACGAGACGGACTGTGGCGGCAAGCTGGCCGACGGCGGCTTCGGCACTGGCGCCGTGGGCAACAAGTGCCACGTCGACTGTGCGAACCAGGGCATCTGCGACTTCTCCAGTGGTGTATGTTCGTGCTTTGAAGGCTTCTACGGGTCGAACTGCGCAAGTCAATCACCGATCAAGTAGTATCACTGGGACTTGTGAGAGGACTACAGACACGAGGGGAGCTCCTGGTATCGACGGGGGTCAAGAGCTCTTTATTCTCTTGTGCTGCACTGCGTATCTGTCATCTTCTTCTTCTCTTTGTTTCTTACACCACACCGACATAACGGACAGTCGTGGTCTCTGGTCTTTGCTGTGTGTTAACTTGATTTAAGAGCGCTCGGCCTCCTTCGCCGCGGCGTACTTCTCGAACGGGCTCACGCTCGACTCCGACCAGAAGGCAGCGGCCGCCATGGCGGCACCAGCGACGAGGCTCGTGCCGAAGGCCACACGCGCGTTCTTCGAGAGGATACCAGGAATGACACCCGTGCACGCACCACCGATAGCGGCGTTGACTGGGTCGCTCTTCTGGCGAATGCTCTGGGCCGCGTACTCGCCCGTGGCGAAGAGACCGCCGACAGCGCCAAGGACAAGCTGTAACAATCGCATGCATAACAAAACGTCGGTGAATCTCCGTCTAATAATCACAAGAAGCAACGAGCATCAAACGTACAGCGCGCGTGCCGATGTGCTTCACCTGCGTGGCGAACTTCGGCAGCTGAGCACCTATATTATCCCACATAGTTCCCTGTTAGTGAGAGGTTTCTGCAATCGCCAATAGTCCAAATAGTAGCGACATACCGAGCTTTGGGATCGACCACACCGACTCCACGGAGCCGACGGCGGCGCCGAAGAAGGCGCCAGTGGCCTAGAGACAACGATACACACACCAAGATCAGCATCTTCTCCTCCCGTAGATGCGTATACCCATACGCCTAGCGTCCATCTACGTCTGCGCACGTACCGCCGAGTACACGATCTTCTCAGTTGACGCTGGGCCGTCCATTCTCACTGAGTCTTTACGTTCTTCCGATGCGGCGAGCCACACCACATGAGGGGACCACCACAATGGCCGTCGGAAACACAATTATCGACCGTCGATAATCGCATATCTGTCGCAAATACGTCACTAAACCGAGGTTTTGCTGGTCTGTAGTGTCTGTTTTACCTCAAACCACCGTGTGGGACCTCCTGGGTACTAGACTGTAAGGGGTCTACTCATTGATCGACTATCTTTGCGCTTGGGGCAATACGATTGCGTGTGAAGCTCTGCTGATGCGTCGTTATTGCTAGTTGAAAACTACTCCAAACCTCGTGGTTTTGGCCACTGGCCGGACCCAATTTCTGATACTCTCCCCTTGTGGGAGGAACTCAATCTTCCTTCCAGTTATCCTTCTCACTTCAATTCGTACTCAATTCATAGCTATTTCTTCACACACATGTCCTCACGGATCCGTCCTCGCCTCCCAATAGCACCACCTGCCTCAATGGCAGCACGGCCACACTCTGAGCCGTCATCTTGGTGCGGTGGAGTCGTCCTCGTTCAGGCGAGTTGCTGGCTCCAGTAGTAGTCGTAGTGCCTCGGTCTCCGCTAGAGCTGCTCATGCTGGCTACACTGTTGGCAGATCCGTTGGACGTCACCATGTTGTCCAACAAACTCCAGGACTCCATGCGGCCCGTGAGGACCTCACGGCTTCGAGCCTCTGGACTCGTCTCGTGGAGTAGCCGCGTGCACAGCAACTTGGCTGAGGATGCCGCGTACATGAGTACAGCGTCGGCGTAAGCCTGGACAGTAACCTGGGTGTCCTTGATGCCCTCGGGAACGTGTGTGATGTTCATGCGTAGACTCACGGTGCACGCACTGTCGATATGCCACACTCGGGCCTCTCGGTCGCTTCCCACGACCAGCATGAACGACGGCGAGTACTGCACGATCTTGACGATTCGACTCTCGAGGGCCTGCCACTGCGCGACGTGTTGCCCCATACGCTTGTCCATCAAGAAAATCTGGCCGGAGGCTGTGCCAGCAGCAATCAGTCCAACAGGGTTCGAAGAAGTCGAGACTAGTGCCGTGGTCGTGATCCAAGCGGCGTCGTGGGCGTCCACACGCCAGTCGGCGACGACCCGCGGAGCTGCTCGAACATCGGCGAGGAAGAGCTTACGAGGAGAACTGACCACGAAGTCGGCATTGCCCTGCAAGACGGAGTACTCGCTCGGTCGCATCGCCCCGCCACGAGAAGCCTGGCGCTGCGCGGCAAACGTTTGGTAGTGCTGGTACGGAAGAACTCGCAGCGGGGTACACGAGTTGAGGGTTTCCTCAGCGAACGGGATCTTGACCACGACCTGGCTCGTTCGGATATCCCATACGTGGACCGACGTTGGTGACAACGCTATCGCACGTCGGCTTTCTTCAAGGTGACACGCAGACAACACGTTGGACGAGTCGATGTGCACAGTGCCGACGGCTTGGCCTGGGTAGCTGCTCAGTCGCCACACTCGACACGATCCGTTCTTGCTCGCAGTGATCACGAGATCTTCTTCCGTATCGACGCTGATGGAACGCATCATACTGGAATGAGCTCGCATGGAATGGCGGATCTCCCCACGCAGAGGCCAGCTATTGCCAATCGTGCTCGCAGCATCCAGCACGAGAGTGTCTTGAGAAGCCTTGATGACCGTCGCGTCTTCATTTCGAGCTGAAAAGAGTGTTTTCCATCGAGGACGAAGCCACGCGGTTTCACCACCAGCTCGATTCGCTACTGCCACTGCGCGTCGCTTTTTCCGTTCTTCTTGGACCAGAAAGATCTCCTCGTTCAAGTCTTGAGACCACGTGCTGCCTGAACGAAGTGACACGTGAAGGAAGCTGGCCGTCTTGATGCCGTTCAGTCGAGCGGATCGATACGCGGTGTGTAGCAGCTCTGGCATACTCGTTGCCAGTGTTTGCACGTCATCGTCGGGTTTGGAGCTGCTATCGTCCGTAGCTTCGTCGGGATCCTCCAAGGCCATCGTGCTCGCCTGGCGAAGAATCCGGTTGGAGCCTTGTGTTCCAGGTCGCTCGTTTCCACCTTGACCTGGAGCACTTGGCAGCAGTAAAAGCTGTAACACAGAGCTGGATTGGACGATCGGGAACAGCTTGGCAAACGATGTTGGTCCAAAGAGAGCTCGCAACGGAGCGCAGAACTCGGACACGACCTCGCTCGCCATACGCCACTGGAAGTCAGACACCTCGAGCTCCGCGTAGATTGCTGCACACCGGACGAGGAATGTATTGATGCTCAGAAGGATCCCACTCGCAGCTGCCGCGGTATCTGCCCCAACTTTCTGCAAAGCGCTTGTGATCGTACGGGCAACCCCAACGACCGTGAAAGCTCGCAGGTCTTGTGCCTTCTCCCCTCGCAGCAGCATCAGTCGGTCGATGATCTGCCGTGATTGACGAGTTGCGGCTGGGGTTGGTGCCGAGTTGTGGCGTGACAGCATCGGACGCTCGCTGTTCTTCGACTTGATCGTGTCACTCATGGAGCTCATCACAGCGTCTGCCGTGCGGGGATGCAAGAACGGCGGCTGGATCCGATTGATCAATTCGACGAGAATGGAAGCGCGCTGCTGCAAGAAGTCCCTTTGAACAGCCTGCTCGCTCAGTGATCGTACGACATGGCGTAAAACTCGAAGCGTCACGTATACCTCACGGGCCAAATCATCCTGTGGACAACAGAGGATATGTTAGGGCAGCACGATCCTGAACAAGCACCAGACAGAGTCACGTACCGGTACGCCATCGATCTGGGCAGAGCTCACGCTTTCTGCAACGTCAACGATCCGCGGCACGACCTCACACAAGTGTGGCAGAAGCGTTCCGCTAACGGCAGACGTGGGTAACTCGCGACAAACCAGCAGAATCGCGTCTGCAACACTGTGGTTCTCGTACAAAACTTGCTTGGGTGCGTACGCGACGTGGATGCCGTCGCCATTGTTGCCACCAAAGGCCGAGCGGTTGCCGATCGTTGACGCCACGCGTGCTTCTTGTCGGATGACGTGTGTGGATTCCGTAAGGCGAGACCATTTTGGAAGAACCTTGCCGAGGTGCGGAAGCAGCGCTGGAAGAACGTACTTGATCGCCATGGATGGACCGAGGATATCACTGGACGCGAGCTCTCCGCACGAGACAGACAGCATACTCACTGTTTCTGAGGCAAAAAGAGCCGCCGGCTGACTGGATCGAAAACTCGCAGTAGACTGGACCTTCTTGCTTTGATACGCCGGTGGAGCGGATAACCAATCCACAAGCACAGGAAGGAAGTAGTGCACCAATGCAGCTGATCCGAATGCGTTCGAGATTGCCTTCAACACGTCGGGGGAGGAGAGCACCAGCTTGAGTACAGGCGATAGCTTGGTCGACTCGTACAAACGGAGCACATCCTCCAGCAGCTCTCGTTTCGTAGCCAGCGTACCCAACCGGAAAAAGAGTCCGCTGAGCAAGTACACGGTCGCAGCAGTCACTTGAATGGTGTTGATACCTTCAACATGAGAGTGAGCCTTGAAAAAGCTTGTGAGGATCGGTAAAACCACGGGAAACACGCTGTCTGGAAGGCGAACGAGTCCCGGGAGGTGACCTTGGCTGACACGAAATCGATCATTCCAGGCTGTCGCGCGGTGGAAGTCGGCAAGGAAGCGGTAGACGGTTCCAAAGCCCGAAGGAAACAGGGGATGGTCGCTCGGGAGGTACCCGGTGTAAGCGGACTGGACGTGCGAGCGACTTGTCTTTGGGCCTGGAGGAGCAGACCGTGCTCGCCAGACAGAGACTCGGTGTAGAATGTCGGGATGGATCAAGTCGAGAACGAGATTCTAGTACAAATACATCAGGTGAGTCAATTTCCAGATCAGTTTATGGCCTCTAAGAGTGCATCCATCCGTACCTTCACATCGAATGGAGCCATAGCAAGCTTCATCTTGACATCGCGAAGCCCACGCCACTCTTGAACATCTGGATTGAACGAAGAATCCTTCGCTTCCACGTACGATCGAGTGTACTCTTCAACTGATGCCGCGGAAAACAGCGGCTGAGACGTGTAAATCTCCGCAATGAGACAGCCGACAGAGAACGCGAGTTCGCCGATTGCGCTGTCCTGGGCACCGACGACTTTCTCCTTCGCGTACATCTACAAGTATGAATGCGTCAACATTATTCTAATACTTCTACGAGTCGCGAAAAGCGTACCTTCGTCCAGCTTCGAGGTGGCGTGTAAACGGGATCAATGATGACAGAGTCCTTCTCATTCGATGCTGGTAGTTGCACCGCGTCTTTCGCCGTGTCGCTTTTCGGCAATGAAATCAGCGGCCCCGCTCGCAGTAGTAGCAGACTCGTTTCATCGAGCGAGTCGAAGTCTGCGTCGGCCCAGTCCCTATCAGAAAAGCTGTTGCTGTCATCGGCGGTGTCAGCCATGTCATCGTCGTCCGCTTTGCTGATCTGGTGCCACAAATCGCGGAAGAGATGGGTTCCTCCTGGTGATGGATTTGGAGCTCCAGGAGGGAAGCTGTTGCTCGTCGATGCGTTTTGAGGCGCAAGTGTTCGATTGGTTTCTTGAGCATCTCCTGGTCCGAAGGAGTGGGA
>JAADXB010000658.1:0-11098 GCA_023337495.1 Pythium diclinum
AAGCCAGTGACCCCAAAGCCAGCGCCAGCGTCCGGAACCACCACTGCGACCCAGAACGCTCCGCTTGCTGGATCGCCTATGATGACGCCTGCGGCAGTCACCACCAAGCCGACCACTAGCGCCAACCGCCCCAACCAGAACAACTAGGCGTGGTTCTGCAGACTTGTTCTCTTCTCGTGATCCAGTGGATCGCCTTCAGTCCTCCGTTTTGAGTTTGTAGACGTTCTGAGCATGCATTTTCCTTGTGTGAATCGTGATAATACATCCACCTCCTTGTCCATCAGTACAATGCCGCGAGTACCAGTAGCATTAGATACCGTAAGATGAATGGATCATTCCATGTACCCGTATGTACGAGAATCTTGAAGGGTCGCGCGAGAGATGGGTACAGTTCAGAACATTCTGACGTCACGGTTCTTCAGTTTCGGTTCTGGGATCCTGGATCATGACGCATCCCCTACGCCTCCACACTGAGGATATCGCTTACGGACAAGAACACTGGACGCCCTGTTACTCACATCATGCATGTATGTCCTGCAGACCGACACAGAGCTCACCGTACAGAGCTGGAGGCATTGCCAACGCCCCCAGACACTAAGGAAACCCAACCGCATGACATGACGCAGTGCGGAGATTCACTTCGCATCATCGCCAGATTCAACTTGGGACGATTTGCTTGATACTATTCTCTGATTGGTCCATGTCTTCTCATGATCCCCTATCCGCTTTGGACGCCGCGTATCCACCCCCCAGTTGTTCTTCTTTCTTCCAACGGCACTCTGAGAATGGTGCAGAGGGTAGGGGTACGCTCCCCGTCGTCCGCTAGATGACGAAATTAGACTGAGGACGGAGGGTTGACTCGATCCACTTTGCTGTCGTAACATTGTGAGAGCGGACGTGAGTGTAACAAACACTCTCAGTTGATGCTGTGGCAGATTTTGGTTTGTTCTCATCGCCAACACCAACTTTTTGACTTGGCTTCCCAGAATTCAATCAGCTGCAAGACCAACTTGCACTTCCATCACATCACCAAGCACAAGCGTTTTCATGATGCAAGTGCGTCGCTCGTTGGCGGTGCTGCTGACCGCAGCAGGCGCGAGTGTGAGCGCCGGCGCCGGTTATCTCTATCTCGGCGAAGATCCACACCACCCGCAAACTCAACATCAACATCAGCACCCGCATCTTCCCAACGCCCGCGCGATCCAACAAAACTCATCTTCCAACAATATGGATGAATCCAACACCAACACCAACGATTCCGACGCCAACAAAACGAATGGGTCCAAGTCCAGTCGCCGCCGTCCGCTCAGAGCAATCTCCAAGAAGGATCTCGGGTGGGAACAAAGTCTCGCGCGTGATCTCGCCTGCTGGATCTCGTCCGCCAGCATCTACACCGCCACGAAAGTGTTCTACGCCGCAGCACCTTCTTCCTCCGAACTGCTCCAACGCGGAGCAGAACAGAAATCTCCACAGAACCGTTCCACGCCCAAGACCCAACAACAACCGCATCAGCTCCTTCTCACCCAGGGCCAAGTGCAAGTGGTCTCAGATCCAGCATCTGAGTCTGATTCCGACCTTCGCGACCCGAAGAAGCGAAGGACAATGGGACTCTACCACAGCCTTGTGGGCTGGATGCAGGAGCTGAATCCACAGGCCAGTGACTGGAACGCCAACCAAGTGATCCACAGCTCCAGCTTCAGCATGCTGCTGAACGTGGTCTCCGGAATCGACAATCTGAGTCTGCGAGAAGACCTCGAGCAGGACATGTACCGTGCTCTCGGCCTGCTCGCGACGAACGCGCAGTGTGCCAGTGCCATCGTCCAGCGAGCCACTCGCTACGGCAAGCACGCGCTGCTGAATCTGGCGCAGGCCCACGAGATCGACCCGAGAATGGGCGAGGCCCTGCATCAAATGGTGCGGCAGGACGCCCTCGGAGACCGGTTCGGCCCGGCCAATCTCATGTCGCTCGTGGCTCTCGCAGTGGCCGACGAGATCCCAGACGCGTACATGGAGTTTGCACTGTGGGCGCTGAGCAAGGCCGCGTCGCCGGCGTCGCTCACGACCTCGTACGAGTGGCGCAAGACGCTGTTTGGCGACGACGCGTCCGCCAAGACGAGACGCAAGCTGATTGGCAACGAGAAGCTGTGGCACGTGCTGTCCAAGGCCAAGTCGCGGCCTCATGAAGTCCAGATCCAGGCCGCTCGGCTCCTCCAGGAGCTCAGCGAGGACAGGAATCTGATCGCGTCCAAGCTCAAGAGGCACCTGGGGACTCTGGACGTGGTCGTGCAGTGGATCAACGCGGAAGACCCGGCGTTGGCGTGTGCAGCACTGCAGACAATCGCCAATATCGCCTCGGATAAAGGCCTTCGCCAGCAGCTCTTTGCTCTGGACACCATGGAGTCCATCCGAGCTCGCGTGCTGCAGCAAGCCAAGCCAGACCCACGACTCACGGCTCATTTGCTGCGTGCGGTGCGCAGTCTCGCGCAGCCAGGATCCTCCAAGGAAGGCTACAAGTTGGACCGGGACGCGCTGTCGTTCGTGCGAGACTCGTCAGATGAAGAGCACCCGCTCCACTCGGACGACTTCGTCCAGCCCAAGGCCATGCTCAAGCACCAGTACGTGGACGGCTGGATCGAGTTGTTCACGACCTTCTTACGTAGCGACCACGACGAGCTGCGTAGCGAAGCCGCGCTGTGTCTCGAGCAAATGGTCAAAGTCGGCAGCCACCAGGACCAGGGCGTCCAGGAGTGGCTCATCGCCGTGCTGGATGGCGTGCTGCAGCAGGTACCTGCTGCGATCAGCGCCAAGTCGACGAGCGTCCGCGCAGCCAAGTCGCGTACTCGTCCGATCGTCGGCCAGCGTACCAACACGGAAGGCTTCGGCTCGTCCCACGCCAAGGCACTTCGTGCGTTGGCGTTTGTTGCTGGACGCAAGGAATGCCAAGACGAACTGGTGCGTCGCGGTGGAATCCCACTGCTCAAGGTGTTGCTATCGTCTGAGAACATCGAAGTCCAAAGCGAGACGGCGAGAGTGTTGGCGAACCTGTTCACGTGTGACGCCATGCACGATGACGTCGCCGAGTTTGCGAGCAGCGACGAGAGTCTGACGACGGTGCTAGACAAGTGGACGACCTCAGGAGACGTGATGCTGCGGTCGCTGGCCCACCGCGCGAGATCCAACCGTCGGTACCAGCACAACCGCCTGCAGCACGCTGACGAAAGCGACGTCAAGTACCTGGACGGCGTCCATCCACTCCACTTCTCCACGTCGCCAGCGTTCAACAACGGCAACCAGAACAGCGACGACGAGTCGACGAACGAGTATGACGTCGACGTGGTGTTCATCCACGGTCTTCTGGGCTGTCCGTTCGAAACGTGGGTCTGTGGAGACGACGAAAGCACGGTGTGGGCGGAGAAGTGGCTGCTGGATGATCTCCAGCGAGAAGGCCACAACCCGCGGCTGCTGTCCATCGGCTACGACTCGCAATTGCTCGCGTCCGAGTCGGCGTGGCGTACGATGTGCTTCAAGGAGACGAGCCAGGAGGTACTCAAGAAGCTGCAAGCTGCTCGTGTAGGCGAGAGCGGACGCCCTGTGGTGTTTGTGACCCACAGTCTCGGCGGCGTCGTGCTGAAGCAAGTGCTGCTCGAGTCCACCGAAGTGTCCACGAAGAAACCCCTTTTTGAAGGCCCGAGTCTGGTGGACAGCGTCAACGGCGTCGTCTTCTACGGCGTGCCACACCACGGCAGCCCTATCGCCCAGACCATCCAGGCCTTCCGTCCGCGTACGCTGGGCATCGAGCAGCACCCAGTCACCGAGCACTTGCACGGCACCCCTCACCTGAAGCTGCTCAACGACTGGTGTTCGTCACTATTCGAAGAGAAGTCGATCCCAGCGATCAGCATCGGTGAGAGCGTGCCTTGCCGACTGCCCGTGATCGGTGTGGATGCACTGGTCGTGCCACCGGCTTCAGCGAACCCTGGCTTTGGAGAGTTCGTGTGTGTGGAGGACGCCGACCACATCGACGTGTGCAAGCCGCGGTCGAAGCAAGACGTGCGCTACTCGTTGGCCAAGGACTTCATCTCCAAGCACGTTCCAGTCGCCAACGACGACATGATGAATGTAGAATAACTAGCAGGATACAATAAAGAATAGTATGATACAAGAAGAGCTCACTTATCATCAACCTGCGAGGAAGAGATCACTTGCTGCCGTGATATCAGGCTCACATCTCTCCAGTTGATACTGTATGTTGAAGTGGCTCTGGTCTCTCTTCTTCAGTCAATGCAACAATAGATAGAAGGACTTGAATGCAGCCAACGCGTGAGTTCAGGCATCAATGAGCGAGAGAGAACAAAATGAGAAGGAGTACAGGGAGGGGTAATGTATGATGAAAAAAGGTTGAATCCGATGGGAGTAGAAATCTAATCCAAACGCCGTTTGCACGAAGACGACACCAGCCTCGACTAGTCACCAATCTTCGAGGAGAGATGTGGGGAAGGCGGGCTTCGATTTCCGGGGAGCTCGCTTTCTTGCTGGACACCGCTCTTCTACTGAGTTGCGTCAGCCAGAACTGGCTGCAGGGGTTGAGCTCATGGTCGGTCAGATCAAGCGACTTATTCCGACGTACTGGCCGTCTGGCCCTGCGCAACGAGCAGGTTGTCGTTGAAGTACAACTGCCACAGCTGCACGAACACGACGATGAACACCAGCAGCAGCGAGCCGAACACGTTGGCCTGGAAGGTCGCCGTCGTGTGGTCCCAGCCACAGTACTCCGTGATACTCATCTTGACCATCGGGTACAAGTTGGCCATAATCCAGAAGCCGAAGAACATGGCCGAGACGTAGTTCCACGGCGTCGTCGCGTTCTCGTACTGCATGAAGCGGATGAACGCCACGACCTGGCTCACGCCGAGCGTGAAGAACATCAGCACGTTCGGGATTTCGAACCACGACGTCTTCTGACCGGCACCAGTGTTGGTCCACGAGGTCTCCTTGCCTGTCAGACGCGCCTGCAGCGCCTCGAAAATGGCCAGCAGCGTGATGAACGCGTACGAGAACCACGTCTGCTGCGCTCGCCACACGTCGTTGTTGTCGACGGCGCGGTTCGCCAGCAAGTTGAGCAGCCAACGCGAGATCATGAGCGGCAAGAACGAGTAGATGAACGTCATGCCCTTGGCGTAAATCGGAGCGTCGCCCGTGCACAAGTAGTAGATAGCGATCGCCACGTAACACAGGGCCGGCAGCGAGCCGAACGGGTACAGCACCGAGTCGTAGAAGAACATCTTACGCGGGAACGTGAGCGACGGCTTCGGGTCTGGGGCTGGCACGCGTGGTGGACGCCAGTCCGGGTCGACTTCCGATTCATTCTTCATCAGCAGAATCTGCACAGCACCCTTAGCCCAACGCTTACGTTGACCCATGGACGAGGCGACGGTTTCTGGGATCGAGCCTTCGCACAAGCGGATGCGGTCCTTTGGTTCACCTTCGAAATCCTTGCGGAAGTAGACGGAGTCCCAACCGGCCGTGTGCAGAATGTTACCCGTGAAGGCATCTTCCGTCTGCGTACCGTACTGGATACCACCGATCGAGTCGAAAGCCTGGCGACGGAAGACAGCGTTCGTACCGGCGAAAGCGGCCGACTCGAAACCGTCACGGCCACACTGCACAGCGTCGAAGAAAATGGTGTTCTTGTGGCCACACGGATCGCCCATGATCGTGAGCTGCGGCGTGTCCTCGAAGTACTGCGGCGTCTGCACGTACGAGACCTGGTTCCACGAGATATCATCCGAGTACTGGCGACCAGTGCCGTCCACGGCCTCGCCCTCCGAGAAGAAGAACGGAATGACCGCGAGCAGGAACTTCGGGTGGGGCTTCATGTCGTTATCCAGAATCAGGATGTACTTGCCGTCGGCGCCTTCGTTGAACAGACAGTTGTTGATGTTACCGGCCTTCGAGTGGTGGACTTCTGGCTTCATGCGACCAATGAACGTCACACGCGGGATGCCACGGTCACGGTAGTCGTAGTCGTCCGAGAGCGAGCCCACGGCACAATCACGACGCTGCACGCCCTTGCCGCCTTCCTTACGGAGCTCACGCACCGACGAGTGCTGACGACGCCACGACTTGAGCGACGCGTCGTCCGTCACCGGACCCACGACACGCTCGTGCATCACACGCGCAACTTCACCACGCAGATCACCGGCAATCTCAATGACCTTGGTGTTGACCGTGACCTTGAAGTGGTTGTTGGCGTCCCAGACCGACTTGGTGTAACCATCATCGAGAATGAAAATGTGGATGAGCTCTGGCGGGTACTGGAGCGCCAGACAGTTCTTGAGCGTCTTCATGGAATCCACGACAGGTTCCATGTAGTGACACAGGAACACGTCGACGGTCGGCCACTGTTCCTTCGGAAGCGGCGGCTTGAAGTCGTTCATGTAACGAGCACCACGACGGATCGGACGCCACATACTGAAGTTGAACAGCAGACCCAGGAAGAAGTTGAGGAACTCCGAGAAGGCCATGAGCAGGTACATGACCCACAGCGCCGCCGGCGTGTCACGGATACAGTAGCCGTCGCTCGAGGTCGCGTCGAAGTTGACGGTCGACGAGCGGCAATTGAGCGTCTTGACGACCGACGACTCGAGCGACGAGCACGGAAGCGTCGGCGCCTCAGGCGTACAGGCGTACTCACGTGGGTAGAAACCCACGAGGAAGTACAGCCACAGGATACCAGTGATACCCGAGGCAAAGTAGACCAAGTGGAAGAAGCCCGTGCCCGAGATCTTGTACTTTCGGATGTTGGGCGTCTCGACTGGCTCGGCCGCACGGTTCGCGATCGAGTACGTCGACATGGCGAACGACCGGAACGACGGCTCGTAGTAGTTGTTGCCTCCGCCACGGCCGGCCATGCTGTCGTTGTAGCCACGCATCTTTCCGTCCGGGTCCTGGACGCCAGCGTCCATGAAGCGGATCGAACGCGCGCCGTCCTTCATGCTCATGCTCATCTGCGGCGGCATCTTCGGGTCCACGAACGACGTCGTCGAGACGTACGCGCGGTTGGGCATGGGCTGCCACTTGTCCGGCGTCTTGGTGGTCGAGTTCATGGCCACGCTGGGCATCTGCGCCTGCGAGATGGACACGTTCGGGTCGGCGTCGTCGCCGGGCATGGCTTCGCCACACTCGGTACAGAACGCCGTGCCCGCAGGCACCGTCGCGAAGCAGTTCTCACACACGAGACGCACGCGTTCCGTGGCCATCTGCGCGTTGAGCGTGGCGCCCGTTGGCAGCTCTGGGAGGTTCTCTTCGATCGGGCCCAGCGCCGCGTGGGCACCCACGCGGTTGTAGCAGATCAGACCCCAGCGCATGGCGACCTGGTTGAGCGCGCCCACGATGAACACGCCGCCCCAGACCAGGAACATGAGCAGCTGCGCCGACGAGTCCAGGCCGTCCATGGCGGCCTTGCCGCCCTCCTGGAAGCTGCGGAAGAGCACGCTGGCGAGCGTGTTGTCGGCGTCAATGAAGCGAGAGACACCCTCCGCGAGCAGCCAGCCACCGACGATGGCCGTGAAGAGGATGTACTTGAAGCGGTGGTTCTCCAGCTCGTTCGTCTTGCTGCGCGAGGACCAGACGAGGAAGAAGATGATGATGAACGCGATGACAAACTCCTGACGCGCCAACTTGTTGGACGCCGGGAAGAGTTCCACGCCGTCGTGGGCGTCGATGAGAAGCAGGTACGGGCCGATGATCGCGCCCGTGGCGAGCAGCAGCACGAGCGGACCGACGGCCGTGAGGAAGCCGACGATCGCGCCCAGCACGACGCCGGCACCGGCGCCGGCCGCCAATGCGATCCATTCGTTGGTGTCGGAGGCGAGGTTCAGGATGGCGGTGAACGCCAAGCCAAAGCCACTGAAAACATAAATTACCGAGCGTGAGTCGAAAAAAGTCGGCGAAAACACCAACAAAACAGAGGGGGAGACCACTTACATGCCGAAGGAGGAGAGGAATTGCGTGGTCGCGAAGAGGGATCGCGCGCCGATGGAGAGCGCCGACCACCCGCCGAAGGCCAGCGAGAGGCCGCCGATGATCTCGGCCACGGCGGCGATGATGTTGACCGCCGTGAGGCCCATAGTCACGATAAGACCGTGTCGATGTGCTTCCCCTGGGAGGTCTCTTTCTGCTTGCGGCTCGAGAGAGGGAGTGGGCGAATGAGTGAAAGGTTTCGCTTCGGTCGGTGCTGCCCAAGCCAGCGCAAGGCGAGTGCGATGAAGAGAACGGGGCGAAGGAAAGGAAAAGAAACTTCCTCACAGGGGAGCAAGCCAAGAAAAGCGGTGACAGAAAGCTTTCGGGAGAGAATAAAATCCGCTGGCGCAACGGCTGATCGTAACGGGTTCATAAGGGATAGGGGAAATGTATTTTTCTAGAACGACGGTGGAGGAAAAAAAAGCAGGACGCATGCGCAGACGGAGCAGTTTCGAAGCTGCAGATGGCGGAGAAAATAGAGACGATGCATCGACAGCGACAAATTGTTGGCCAACGAGCGCGCGGTGACGCCACTTCGCACGGTGCGATTCACACCGCGCGACTGTCGACTCCAACCGCGAGGTGGCATCCACCGGATCTGGATCTGGACCCAGGAACCGTCGTCGCGAGCCAGAAGTGTACCCAACTCTTACGTGTGCACAACGCGACCTCGGATCCGAGCGGGATGGAGTGCTTTCATATCTTTCTCTCTCTGGATGATTCGCAGCCAACGAAAGCACGATGGGCATGCGTGCAGCCACTTGAGTCCGAAGTTCAGGAGGGTAGGCGCTTTGTTTCATTCTTGGTGGACTCTGAATTTTATGGCCCCCACCTCAGCACCACAACATTTCTTCGGTCGAGTCAGATCATTGGGTGCGTTGAAAAATTCCATGGGCAAGCACACAGCTGCTGGTTGTTTGGCTGCCAACAGGACAACAGCAGTCAGCCCGCGCTGACTTGGCCAAGTACTGTGGACAGCCATTTGCCCAGGCACGTGCGGGTCGCTTGGCGTCAACGAACGTTGTCTCGGATCATACGGAGGATTGACTGGCTATCCCGCACAGGCTCAAGTCACTCACAAACAAACACAGGCACTGATCCTTCCATGCGTGTACATGCGCACATGGCGGTGCGTGCGATCCGCATGTGTGCTGCCAAACGCGACATGCTTCCCCTTGACAATCTGCACAACCCACAAAGGTTTGTTGCCGCTGGCGGGTGGATGATTTGGATTTGGGTCCGTTTTGTTGTCCTGTGTTTTTTTCGGGCAAGCACTGGGTTCGACAGTGGATAGGGTTTTCTCTTTTCGGCGAGCCGAAACGACTGCAGCCAAAAAGACTGGGCACGGCTCATGCCTGGAGAGCGACTAGGGGTTCGTAAAAATTGGTTTCACTTTCAATCTTTCGCTTCCTTTTAGGATAACTTTCTGAACGGCTCGTAGTTTACCGAATCCGTAACTTACCACCGTCGCATTCGCTGCATTATCCGCCAGCTCGCTGCTGCATGAGAAGCTCAGCTCGCTCAGTTTGGGTTTCCCGGGGACATTGCGGATTATTGCGGCATTCCTCCCTACTCGCCACCATGGCTCGCGCGTCGTTCGTTCTCTATGCGGCGTTGGCCGTGACGCTGCTGCTCTCGGTCGTCAAGGGCGAGGCCAACCAATTCAACCAGTCGTCCGACTACTCCATCGAAGTCTCGCTCACCGACTGGTCCAACTACGAAGCCGAGAATGGCGGCTGTGTGACGTGTCCTTACACGTGTGTCAAGCGCTCCACGGGCCCCACGGGCACGTCGCTCAACCTGAGTAACGCCACGCTCATGGCGAGTCTTCCAGCTATCTACTCGCAGAATGTCATGAACGGATGCTGCTACGCGTCGGCCTCCAAGTCCACGAAGCAGCCTGACTGCAACCAGGAGGCGTCGCCTGCGACCGCCGAGGCCTGCGGCTTCCTGTACGGCCCGACTCTCAAGTGGCGCATCAACGACGCCACCAAGGTGCCGGACGCCGCGGTGCGCGCCATTCTGCTGGCGTCGATCGACTGCGAGAACTTCTGGGCGGTTGGACAAAACCCCGTCAAGTACACATCCAACACCAAGTCGGTGTCTGGCTCCAAGCAGATCAACGGCGGATGCTACGGTGATGCTACGGGCGCCTCTATGGTGCTGGCCGGCTGCCTCACTTCCAAACTCAAGGTAAGTCATTTGATTCTTGACTTGGCGTTGATTGATGTTTAGAATTCCGGGAAATCTGATGGTGACTTTTCGTGTGTTTGATTGATCCAGTTTGACAAATCAAAGACCTACTCGTGGGACCAGCTCGCCGCCAAGTGCGAAGGCCTCGCGGGCAAGTGTGTGATCACCAACGGCATGTGGGGCGAGCAGCTCAAGTGCTGTACCAAGCGCACGGCCCTGAACTCGGACTGGGATCTCAAGTATAAGGTCTACATGGCCAAGACCAAGACGGCCATCCGCCTCACGGGTCCGGCCATCGTCGGTATCGTGTTTGGTGGCGTCGCACTGCTCATGTGTCTGGTCCACTACGGTGCCAAGGCCCGTGAGCGTGCTCGCCAGACCGCCTTCATGCGTGAGCAGGAGGCCACAGACGACTATGAAGAGATCATGACGCCGCTGGTCGGCGCCAACGGAGAGAAGAAGCCCGCGGCGCTGCAGCGGCCGATCGGCCCGGCCAGTCTCGAGGTCTCGCTCCACGAAGGCGACCAGATCTTCCGGAAGCCGGCCGACGAGCTGCTGTACGAGGGCGACATGTACTAGACGCATCATCTCGCACTCGATCCATCAAATCACACGCAGTACACTCTCCCTCTCTCTCTCGTTCTCCATCGTGCGTGCCCGTTCTCCTCGTGGAGCTCCACAGTCGATGGGGACATTCGCCACTGCAATGGCTGGCGCCCGTCCGCTTGCAGGCCTTTTGATGGCGGACGATTTGTGGTGTTTTGTGGAAATTTGATGATTGGAGCGGTCGTCAAATCTTCGGAAGAGCCACCTTCGCACACTGTCTGTAGTTTTAGATTTCTCAAAAAACCACTTCCAAAACCACCTCTTTTTCACCATTGCT
>JAADXB010000659.1:0-11089 GCA_023337495.1 Pythium diclinum
GCTGTCAGTGATAGCAAACGTGGACGACATGAGTGATGGCATGCGCGAGAGCACCATGCCATGAACTATCGGCGACTCGTCTTTGAGCAGAGCGAGCACCACAGGTTTCAGATACCTCACGCCCCGCTGTGGGCCAAGCATCAGTGCGACTTCGTGGAGACCTGCAGTCACGTGCATGCGAACGCGTTCGATGCTGTCGTTAGAGAGCTTCATGAGCAGGTCGTCCATGAGGGTTGGGATGAATGACGCGCCGAAGGCCTTGACGATTGCAGGGAAGTTGTACGCGCAGAACTGGCGGATCAGGGGCTCTTCGTGCGAGCAGAGCTTGGAGTAGCTCTGCAGCATCGTTGGCGCGATGTCCGTACCAAGATGATTTAACGCTGCGAGTTTCGTGACGAGTGTGCCGTAATGTTCCGACAGTGAAGCCACGAGATAGTCTGGAAGCGTGTCTGCGATGTTCTGGAACTCCGGAATCACGCTCTTGATGCGCTCGGAGGCAGGGAAGTAGTCCAACAGCGAGAGCAACGCCATGAACGCCGCTTGTTTCACCTACTCGCAAATGCTCGGCCATTAGCACATCCTCAGCTATACGCACCATGGTTCCATGACTGACCTGTTCTTCTTCGTCTTGAAGAAGCTCGAGAAGCTCGGGCAGCAGCTCGCCACACGCCTTTTCCTCTCTACGAACGAGATTCGCATCAGTTGCGTGCGTCTGAAACTCAATCAATTCCAGCCGACGTACCCTACAGCCCGCGCGAGACCATCCAGCTGAACGCACATGCATCTGCGCACCTCCGCATCCGTGTCTTGGCAAAGCGCCATCATCTATCCATTTCGTGGCCACACCGTTAGAACACGGGCAGCTCCAGCACAGCAACTGGTCATCGTCGCCGTACCTTGTGAAAGTAAAGTCCCTCGATATCTTGTGCTGATAGTAGTTCGAATGCCGTGACGGCTCCAAGAAGCAAGCAGCAAATGAGTCTCGACCCCGGGGACTGGGACACGTCGCCTTTCTCCATCGCTACTCGAATGATCTGCGTCTTCTTGATCGTGCCCACCAGTCGAGGCAACAGCGAAATCACAGCGAGACTCACAGCCTCCGCGAAGTCCTTCTGCTGGGTCTCACTCACGAGATCCAGCACAAGCGGCACCAATTGCTTGGTGACTTGCTCGTCCGTGATCAAGAACATGGCGTCTTTTTTTTCTTCGGCACTCATCTCCACTTGCCTCATGAACTCGTCGTGGAACGAGACGATGGGACAACTCAGCACCTTTCCATCAACAGTTGCGCGTGCTAGACACGACAGTGCCCGGAAGACTTCGAGATGCAGCATCGTCGTCGCGCCCGACGCTCCCCCGCCCTCCGACTCGCCCTTTTGCCAAATGTTCTGCGGGTTGTTCATTGTAATCCACTTCAGTACGACGCTCACAGATCGTCAAGAGCCCCGTTCAGTTGGTACGTACCTTCATGCAGTCGAGAACGACTGAGAGGTTTGGCTTGGAGTTGTTGCTCGCCAAGATCTTTGGCAGTGACGTGAGTACGCTGATCTTCTGCTTGTCGAGTCCGTTCTTGAGCAAATGCTCCGTCCGCTCCATCTCCGGCATGTCCTCGTCCACATTGAGCTTCTCCAAATCGGTTTGAGACTGCGAACACTTCCCCATGAGCCTAGCTAATCACGTAATATCAGGCTCGATGCATCCCCACGTACCAGCGTGTCTTCGCGCTCGAAGCACTCGGCCTCACGCTCATTGAAGAAGCCGAGTTCCTCCATTAGTCTCGAGAAGCAGCAGAACCCAAGCGGCACGCGTCGTCGTGCATGCCCTGCGCAGCGTCCGCCACCAAGAACTCGCAGAAGGAGCGCAACACACGGCCACGGGTGACTAGGAACACTCTCCACGGGTCAGCCTGCGGTCGCCCGTGACAGATAGCGCGGCTATCTTGGGCTTCTCCATTGCGTGCTAAATTGATCACCGCCCTTGCCCTTGCCTGCTTCATGCCATCAGATCTCCTCAGGACTGATGCGACGCTGAGACCGAGCGGTCACGAGCGAAACTACCCACTCACACCGTTCGAAACGCTCGCTCGTCTCACGATCTATCATCGACTTTATTTTCCTACCGAATGGCGTGGCTGCCTTTCGTCGCCACTGCCTCCACATACTTTTGCCAGATGAAAGCCATCTCCGTGTCCTTGCCCTTGAGTTGTTGGTCGTGACGGCGCTGCTCCGTTGAGCGTTGTGACTCACTCAGCAGCAACTCTTCGCGCAGTCGACACAGCTCTCGTTGCAGCAGCATCTCGTTCATCTTGGTCTTCTCCAACTCCCTTGTCACGTGCTGCAATTGGTCCTGAAGCTGCAGTAGCTGGCGCCGCTTTTCGAGCTGCTGCGTGGCTTCGCTCGACTTCCACTGCGCCTCTTTGTCAGCGATCTCTCTCGTGCGCTCCTCCACTTGCTCATGAGCCTCTCCCAGTGTCTTGAGCTGCTGCTCCAGTGCGACGATGGCTTTCTCGCGCTTGTCGACTTTACTTTTCCACCTTTTCTCGACGTTGACGATCTCATTCTTGGCGGTCGCAAGCAGATCCAGCAGATGAGCCTCGCGCGCTCGCTTCGCGTCGAGCTCTTCTTTCAGCTCCCGGACTGTATTCATCGCCAGTTGCAGCTTGCTCTTCCACGCCGTGGCGTCACTGGCTTTGCCGTCGAGTTTTTCTTTCGCCTGATGAAGCGCACGCGTCACCCGCGCCACTTCGTCTTTCGCGCCGACAAATTCGCGCTCCCAGTGGCTCGTCGCCTGCGCCTCTTTCTCTAGTTTCATCTCCTGCGTTTTCACTTGCTGCGTGAGCTCGTGGATCCGCATCTCGCGAGTCAGCAGCTCCTTCTTGGCGTCCGCGATCTGCGCTTCCATCTTGTCCACGCGCTCTGTCGCGTCGCTGAAGAGCGCCGAGCGATGCTGCAGCTCCTGCGTCGTCTCCGTCAAGTGGCTTGTGAGCACGGACACCTTGCGCTGCAGAAGTCCGTTCTCTTCTTCGCTTTTCTCCAGCTACCAGGCACAACCGCGGATGTAAGGCACTGGTGGGACGCGTCAGCTCACATCACACCTCATGACGCACCTGCGAGCGCAGCGCCGCCAACTCACGCAGACACTGGCGTTGCATCTCTTCAACCGGATCGTTTTCCAGCATCTTCTCTGGCCTCCCTACGCCGCGCGCCGTCACGCCCATGAACATTGTCGTTGACGCCGCCTCACCACTCTGTGGGTGCTAGTACTTGTTTTCAGACCCACTTAGAGTCGCGTCCTTTCGAGCACCAACACGATCAACATCGCGACGCGACTCTAAGTTGCCCACACACTTTTTCCGCATTCACAGCCTTCGATCGACACACAGCGCGTCGCATTCACCGCATCGCGTCGCCCCACATCCGCCCATCGAGGGGAAGTTGAAGTTGTTGGTTGCCTTTACGATCGTTGGTATATCCTCCTAAAACCGGTTTGTGTGGCGATCCTCCGTTTTTGTTGGCGTCCACTCTCGTCCACCATGGTCCACCGTGGAGCGGACACGCGTCCGCTGCCACCGCCAATTCACGTTGGTGCATGCTCCAACGCAACATCCGACGATTGTCATCTTGGGTGACCAACATGGAGCTTCGCCCTGACTACATCGCGCCGTCGGAGCTCGCGACGGCGCTGCGCAGCCCGTCGTCTCCACTGCCCGTCGTTATTGACGTGCGCGACGACGACTTCGCAGGCGGCCACATCCGCACGGCCGTCAACATCCCCGAGTTCAAGTTTCGCGATGACGAGACTGTGGACGAGGTCGTCGAGCGCTTCCAGGACGCCGAGCAGGTCATCTTCCACTGCATGCTGAGCCAGGTGCGCGGTCCGCTCTGCGCCAAGCGCTTCCTCTCGCGCATGAGCGCCGTGATCCCAGAGGGCGAGAAGCGGCCAGCCGTCAAGGTGCTCGTGGGCGGTTACTCGCGCTTTTCAGAGGTGAGGTCTTCTGGAGATGGATCATATCGACACCGTATTTTACATGTATTCTCAACACCGTCTGCCATGCATCCTGAAGCTATACAGCGGAGAGGACGACCTTCTGGAAGCGTAGCGGTCTCTATGTCGTTCGCCATGGACGGTCGCGACTCAAAGCGAGTAGTCGTCCACTTTAGGCCGGTTGGTCTGATCTTTCGTGAGAAAGTCGATGAGAAAACTGGCGTTAATGCACTGCAGTTTGCTGGCCTTGAACTTCTTGAACCACGTGTCTCGCGACGACAACTCCGCGTGCACCAGCGCCACCACAGGCTTCGCTTTCGTGGAGCTAGCCGCCAAGGCAGCCAGGTCCAGAGTGCTCGTGAGAGCAACCACTTCGCCATCACTCGCGGCGATGATGCGATCGCACATGTCGGACGGTGGAACTGTCTTCGGGTGTACGACGAATCTCCAACCTGCGAACGCACCCGACTCTTCAGCAGCTCGCGCGCGGCGCCAGAATGCAGGCGCTGGTGGCCAGATACGCGGATCCATAAGATCCATGTCCGCTTCCTTGGCGCCCCACTCGTGGTCGACCTCGTCGACGAAGCGCCCGGCCTTGGAGCACGCTTGCAAGTACGACTGCTTCAGAATCCACTGTGAAAACAAGTAAGCACACTTTCACTCAGTCGGCCGATAAACAACAACGTATGCACATTGCACAGCCGACTCACCTTGCCTGCGGCACAACCAGCGACAAATTTCTCGGTGCGCTTGAGCTCGCTACAGATTATGTGCGTACAGCTGGGATCGTAGATGCGTCCGATCTGGCTGACGCTACCACCGAGAGCAAGAATGATCGACTCGTTGATCGCGCACTCTTCTCGCGATCCGGTGAGAAGGAATAGTCGGCCGTCGGAGCCCTTGCCGAGAGGGGGTTTCACAGGAGACTCTGTCGACGCCACCTGGACCGTGTTCTCCTCCACCGCTCCCTTGGCTTTGCTGACTTTCTTCTTCTTGGTGGCTGCAGGTGCTAGTTTCTCGTCTTCGGCTGAGTCAGTTGCAGTGTCTGCCGTTGCCGGTGGCTCCGCACTCTTTCGCTTCCGCGCAGAAGGCGCGACCTAAACGACCATTCCAACGACACCATCAGCTATAAACTCAGAGAGTGAGCTCCTCCTGAGGCCAATTTGCGCACCTTCTTGTCTCCCTTGTTCTCTTGAGCATCGGCGTGGCTCGCGATGTCTTGCACAGCGTCTGACGCCATAGCTACCTTCGTTTTCCGTTTGTTCTTCGCAGATTCCTTGTTTGGCTCGGCTTCGAACATCACTTTGCGGTCGCTGGTCTTTGCTTTGGCTTTTGTCTTCGCCTTCTTACCGAACTGGAACTCAAAATCTTCCGGAATACCATTTTCCGATTCCACGTTTCCAGCCGCAGCTGCGCTCTGGCGTAGAGAACGCTTCGGCACAGTCGTTGACGGCGCAGCAACCTCCTTGGCTTTGTCTACACTTCTGCGGGACTTCGACGTCGGTGTCGGCTCGTTCAGTTCGTCGAGTAGCTCGTCCACGTCGAATCGCGCGGGCGCGGCCTTTGAATCACCTACTGCAGCTGCTGATGCCTTCTCCTCGTCCTCAGTAGCGGCTTTAGTAGGCTCGGCAAGTTCTTCGCGTTTGGCCTCGTGCCCGATTGCAGTGGAGCCTGCTGCATCATCCGCATTCCCCGCATTTCCACCCACTCGAAATGGCGCTTCGGGGACGTATTTCCACTGAAGAAGACACTCAAGAAGCCACTTATCATAGCCACTCACTGTTAGCGCGAAGTCAACAAATCCATGCGTGCGGCATAGCAACCCTCACCTCGTGGCTCAGAATGTTGTCGAAATTCCAGCTCTCCGCCTTCTTGAACTTCTCTCCCTTGGCTTCGAAGCACAATAAGTGCGTTGAATGCGAGCGCGACAGGACGGGTAGCACGCAGGCTCCAGTGGCTTGGATAGCCATCTGAACATCTTCACGAGTTGGCATCGTGCGGCTGCTAAAACCAGAGAGCGTGATCACGAACGTCTCCATGCCTCGGACGCCTCCGTAGTTTTTTACAGGCTGGAGTAAAGCATCTCTCATGTCGCCACCCTCGCTTGGAATACCTGGCAAATCCAAGCAAAAAATCAGTATCCTGTCAACAGAATCGACACTACACCTCCCGAGAGACGTACCAACACCCGCCAGCACCCAATACACGCTCACGACCTTCTTTTTTTGCCGCAGTGCCTCTTCATACTCGAGTCCGGACTGATAGCGACATACCACGAACGACGCGTTCGTCACCACCTTACGGACAATGTCCGAGTACGAGTCGCCCAGCGGCACGTTTGCGACCTTGGCTTTCGCGGCTTTGAGTATCTCCGTCATCGGTTCTTTCAGCTGCGGAGGAATATGTTGCGCAACAAGCACGATGGCGCCAGCCAAAGTCTCCTGCATGGCTGCCAGTCGCTCAGGGGAGACCTTGCGCATCGCCGCCAACTCCCCGGTCGTCGCGAGAAGCGAAGCGCGCGCGTTTTGATACACAGACGCAACGCTTGCGAGATCCAAGTCTTCAACTTTCACGTCAGGACGGCTCTTCCAACTGGGCAACGCGTCTTTCTTGCTGCTGCTGGTCTTGGAGAAAGGCGCTTCTGCGACGCACTGCTTCCGGCGAACACACTCCTCGATCCACGCGTAGTTGACATGGTGCGTCTCGCTGAGAGACCCATTGCTGCCTAGATGCGCAAGCACACATCCAGGCAGCGAGAAGTCCAGACTCGCCGGGCGCTCTTCGAGCCACTGTCTCCACAGCTCCACTTGACGGTCGACGTCGGCGTCCGTGTAGGCGACTTGAAACACTCGCTGAGCATCCGACACTGTGGCCTCCGACGAAACACCGTCAGGCGACAGGACGTGTGTGGCGCCACTTGCATTCTTTGTATCCTCGATGATCTGCCCGCCGAAGTGGGAGATGAGTCCGTCGATGACCTTGCGTGGGTCTTTGTCGATGGAGCCGGCGGCGATCGCCAACGACGAGAAGAAGAGTTGTGGGTTCGCACTGAACGTCTCGATCGGCAGAAGCTGCTGCAGTAAGAACGTACGGTAGACCCACTCGGGGCGCACGATGGCGTAGAAGCGCGCGCGGCGTCCGTCCACGAAGCGCTCATAGTCGGTGGGGCAGCACACGACGTGCGTCACAGCCATCGTCTGCGGGTCGCTGGCCAGCGTGGCGCCACCATCACGCAAACAGCACTCGAGCAGCGCGAAGTCCGTGCTGCTAAGCGCATCGGGACTTACGTAGACGCAGAGGCGGTCGTACAGCGCGCGCTGTCTCATGACGACTGCACTGGGGGCATTCAAATGTGCGCGCGTGGGTTGGGATGGTCGATGCGAGTTCGCGCCAAACTCGTCAAGGCGACCTGGTAGTCACGTGATAAGTACGCTCTGGTTTGTGTAGAAGAGGCGGCGAACTTTGTGGTTCCTCCGGCGGTTACTCGTGTAACCCAACTGAACTTCGCTCTCGTGTCGTCGTGTGTCAACGATTGATTGGATAAAAACAGATGATTTGGCTGTCTTCAATTGGATGAAATAATCGTGGGGAGTACAAGTCGGGCCAGCGGGTACGCACAGGGAGAGGGCAAAGATCGACTTCGTGTCTGCATACAGGCGGCGGAGCTCATCTAAACTAAACTCTCGGTCCCGCGCGCTACGCGTCACGCTACGCATTCTACGTCCACGCAGAGGCGCACAGAGACCCCGGAAGACTAGGAGATGTCCCTGCTCAAGGAGATCCACGCGAACGCGGCCGTGGCCTGGAGCCCCGTGCGGCGCCGTGCCGAGCTGCTGGCGCTCGGCTCCAAGGGCGACGGCGGGTCCTTCGAAAACACAGGCGGCGAGTTCAAGCTCGTGTCCATGGACTTCAGCGACCCGACCACCAACATGCTCACGCTGGGCGCCGTGAAGACGCCCTCGCGCTTCACCAGCCTTGCCTGGCGCGAAGTCGCCAAGCACCACGACTCGGCTCCGTACGGCATCGTCGCCGGCGGCATGGCGGACGGCTCCGTGTCGCTCTGGAACCCCAGGGCCATGATCGATGGCGACGCCGGCGCGGAGGGCGCGCCTTCGTGCGAGATCGGCCGCGTCACGCGCCACAAGGGCGCAGTCACCGCGCTGCAGTTCAACCCGCACGACGACAGCTCGTCGCTGCTCGCGTCTGGCGGCAGCGACGGCGAAGTGTACATCATGTCGCTGGACAAGCTGCAGAGCCCGGCCGTGTTCACGCCCAGCGGCGGCAGCCTCGCGCAGGCGCAGCAGCAGGTGAATGAGATCACGAGCGTGGCGTGGAACACGCAGGTCAACTACATTCTGGCCACAGGCTCGCAGAACGGCTCGGTCATGATCTGGGACCTCAAGCAGAAGAAGCCGTGGTGCGAGCTGCGCGACCCTCAGCGCGGCATGGTGTCGGCCATCGCGTGGAACCCGAATGAAGGCCTGCACATCGCGACGGCGTCGGGCGACGACCACCGCCCCGTTGTCAAGCTCTGGGACCTGCGCAACTCGACGTCGACGCCCGTGGCCGAGTTCCACGACCACTCGGCGGGCGTGCTCTCGCTCTCCTGGTGCCCTGACGACCCAGGCCTTCTCATGTCGTGTGGCAAGGACAACCGCACGCTCATGTGGGACCTGTACACGCGCAAGGTCGTGTACGAGTTCCCGTCGGAGAGCTCGCACGCGCCCGCCATGGGCTCGGACCAGTTCTTTGGCGGTGGCGCCGGTCAGCGTCGTTGGAACGTCCAGTGGGCGCCGAAGATCCCAGCCGTCGCGTCGACGTGTACTCTGGACGGCAAGGTTCAGGTCTGGGGCTTGTCCGGTGGTGGAAACCCGGAGGTGCGACCACCGAAGTGGATGCGTCGCCCGGCCGGTGCCACGTTTGGATTCGGCGGCAAGCTCGTGACGATTGCGAACCCGAGTGAACCTGCGGGTCCGAACACCGATCGCCGCCGATTGATTCATGTGCACCGTGTTGCTACGGAGGGGTCGCTGGTCGCGGAAGCAGAAGAACTGGATCGATCGCTAGAGTCGAAGGACTTCAAGGGCCACTGCGAACGTAAGATCGCGACCGTTGCCACGGAGAACGAGCGCAGTGTGTGGAGCTTCATGAAGATTCTGTTTGAAAAGGACGCCCGCCAGCATCTGCTGTTGCACCTCGGACTCGACGCAGAGAAGATCAACCAGCTCAACGCCAAGTTCAACCCGCAGCCACAGCAGCCAGAAGTCAAGGCGGCATACCAGCCAGAAGACCTACTGAACCAGCGCATTGACGTACGTACTCCATGACCTGCTTTTCCCTGCCAAAGATTTTGGACTGTACTCATTGCTTTCTATGTATTATGTTGCGTATAGTCGGGACTCGGCGCTGAGGATGTGTTCTCGTCCGAGTACCAGCCAGCCCAGCCAGAAGCTTCGCCTTTGGAAGATCTCGCATCCATCGGAGCTGCTTTGCCGTCGCCATCAACGGAGGACAAGAGCCCACGCCTTGACGTGACGCCAAAGCCGCTGTACACGGAGCAGTCGGAGTCGACGCTAATGCAGGCGCTGCTCGTCGGAAACTTCGAGGTGGCTGTGAACAACTGCCTCCACTACAACCAGTTTGCCGATGCGCTGCTCTTGGCCTCGTGTGGTGGCCCAGAGCTGTGGGAGAAGACTCAGCGCGCGTTCTTTGCCCACCAGACGCGTCCAGTGATGAAGGTGGTTTCTGCCATCATCAAGAACGAGCTCCACGGCCTGGTCGAGACGGCTGACCTTGCCGACTGGCGCCAGACGCTCGCCATCCTCAGCACCTACGCGAAGAGCGAAGAGTTCCCATCCCTTTGTGATAAGCTCGCGTCGCGCCTTGAAGTCTCCGGTGACTTGCACTCGGCGACGTTGTGCTATATGTGCGCTGTGAATGTCCAGAAGACGGTCGCTGCTTGGGTCAAGGAGAGCGAAATCGAAGCGAAGGCTCACGGGCACACGTATGCGCTGCAGCGTTTGGTCGAGAAGGTGTCTATCTTCTCCCAGGCGATTGATCAACCCGACCAGCAGATGGGCCCAGAGGTGTCCAGTCGCTTCGCTGAGTACTCTTCGCTCGTAAGTTGCATGCGATGATTCGTCAGTGTCGCAGATGATGTGGCTAACTTGTTCCTGTCAATGTAGATGGCTGCTCAAGGTCGATTGGACATTGCCGCCAAGTATGCTCGCTTCGCGGACATCAGCTGCGCGATCCTTCGCGACCGTATCTACAACGCCGCTCCAGTTCCTGGCTACCAGCCACCGCCGTTCCCATTCGATGTGGTAAACGTTGTTGCCATGACGCAGCAGCAGATTCAGCACCAACAGGCACAAGGCTACGGCAAGCAGCAAGCCGCGTACGGAGCTGCTGCGCCGTTCGGTGCTCAGGCTCCTGCTGCTGGTCAGTATGGTGCTCAGGCGTCGGCTGGCTACGGTGCTGCCCAGCCAGCGGCCGCTGCTGGTGGCTATGGTGCTGCCGTGAACGGAGCTGGAGGTTTTGGCGCTGCCGCTCCTGCTGCCACTGGCTACGGCGCCCCAGCTCCAGCTGCAAATGCCTACGGAGCGCCTGCAGCTCGCGCTCCAACGCCAGCCTACGGTCGTCAGCAGCCAGCTTACCAAGCTCCCCAGGCAACTGGCTATGGTGCGCCGGCCCAAGCTGCGGCTTACGGTGCACCTGCCGCTCAGGCGACGGGCTACGGCGCTCAGCCGCAGCAGCCATCCTACCCTGGACAGCAACAGCCTACCTACCCTGGTCAGCAGCAGCCGACTTACCCTGGCCAGACCTCGACAGGATACAATGCTCCTCAGGCGAACGCATACGGAGCTCCCCAGCAGCCACAGCAGCCTAGCTACCCTGGCCAGCAAGGCTTCGCTCCTCGCCCAACTCAGCCCAGCTACCCCGGCCAGCCCACTCCAGGTTACTCCGGTCCTCCGTCAAATGGCGCATCTGCTATGGGTTACGGCGCTCCATCGGGGTTCAACGGTGGTGCTGCTAGTGTGCCCCAGAGTACGGGTGTGAACCCTCTAACGGCTCAGAGTTCACTCGCTTCGTCTCGTATCAGCAA
>JAADXB010000660.1:0-11089 GCA_023337495.1 Pythium diclinum
AACGCTACAGCGACGACGCAGATTCGTTTGAGTTGGATATGCGGCAGGTGATTGCCGGGGAGCTTACGGTTAACAAAGTACTGCGCGAGATTAGGAGCCGAAGCTCCAGCGATAATTAGTTCACTCGAAGACTCTGAATAATAGGTGCAGAATGCCTGTGTGCAATACTACACACATCACCCTTATCGGTGTCACCCTCATTGGTACCTTATCACCTTCAATAATATCGTCTACTTTTTAATGCAGTCACCCTCATTGGTATCATGTCACCCTCAATGGTACCCGGTCACCCTCATTGGTATCATGGAACCATCATTGGCAGTGTTGCACCTGCACAGGTTCAAGGGACATCACCCTCAAAAGTACCAGGGGTCACCCTCAAACTTACCAGGTCACCCTCAGAAGTACCACGTAACCCTCACAAGTACCACGTAACCCCTCAAACGTACCATGAGTAGAATTTGCTTCAATATAATACGCAATGTAGGGTGAAGGAAACACCAAAACTAATTAGTTTAGGTTATTCGGATTCCTCGGATGACGAATCACCATCGGAACTAGACTCATCTCTAGTAGGTGAGTAGTCTTCGTCGTCGTCATCACTGAGATCTTCGATCTCAGGTGGGAAACGACACGGGCAGGGGAACTGCGGACAGCGAAAGTTGACAGGGTCTTCAATGCCGGCCTCGATGTTGAAGTCTCGGACGCACTCATTGTGAGCGACGTGCTCGCAGTCCGGTCCTTGGAAAATCCACGATTCTCCAACCCGGTGACAAACATCACAAACCACCGCTGGCGCTGGCACGACTTGAGTAATCTCCACGTTGTCGTCGTCTTCTTCATCAGAATCTTGTCCTTTCTGTTCATCACCGTGGATAATTGTGTCACTCACTGTCTCGTCTTCTCCACCGAAATTAATCCCCTCTTCCGGGTCCATAACGAGTTCCTCCAGCTCGAAGTCTGCCACGTCCCCGAAAAAGTCGAAATCATCAAGAGTGTTTGTCGGCACCTCCTCCGGAAAAATCGACGGAGTGTTTGTAGCAGGAGTGTTGGTTGGTGGCGTAAACGCCGGAGTGTTGGTTGGTGGCGTAATCACCGGCTCCAGAGTTGCAGTGATGACTGTGTTGTCGGGAATGATGGTCATCGCAGCCATCTGCCTGGCTCTCATGCGGTGGTTGCGCTGTCGTTCAGCGTTGGCTGCGCGCCGGTTAACGGCGACCTGGACGGCATTGATCGCTCTTTCAACGGCGTCGCGGCAGTCGTTGCGAGACTTGTGACGGTCCATGTGGGTCTTGCTCCCAGCAATCCACCGATCGCAGCCATCGCAATACTTACCTCTTCCCTTGGGGGGTCCAGTGCAAGTAGGTAGATGGCGCGTGTAGTTGTCGTGGCGGTGCAGGAAGTTGTGCCCACACCGCTCACACACGTTATCGGCTTCCATTCTGAAAATCATATATGAGTTCCTGTCAATATGGCATTGTGAAAGAATCTTACATGCAGAATCTTACCGTTGCACGTGCGTCGCACCAGTAGAGCAGAGGGCTTCGCATAGGAAAGGATAATGAAGTCCTGTCATCGCCAGCGGCGCGCAAATGGCGGACGTGACTGGTGCGATAACACCTAAATACAAGCCCTTTTTCCACTGTAGATTTCACCGACCCCTACTTTCGCTTCAATGCTCCGTGTCAAAAGTAGTCTTGTCGATCCAACCAACTTACCTAACCCTCGCACCACGCAAGCAATCCGCCACACCTACTAATACGAACAGCAAATGCCCTGGTTGTCACACCAAAAACGCAGTCTCGACCACAACTGCGTTGGTGGAGAATGACTAATGCCCACGACCGCGGGCTTGATATCTACACCGAAGAAGCACCGGCACACACGATGATGGCCGAGAAAGGCTGTTCATAGGCAAACATGCACTCGCCTCACAAACACGTAGTCGAAAGTGGTGCACATACTATACTCACGATTGAAGTACTCAGTGCTTCCACTCCAAAATGTCGACAAGTACCCAAAATAAAGAGGTGGTCGAGATGACGAGCTCTTCTAACTTTTCATGAGTTGCTCATGCATCCGTTCACAGCTCATGTTTGTGTGCGTCAGACTTCTCACCAAGATAGACGAAGCCAATGTTGACTATATCGATTTTGTGTCGGGCTTCAGTGTTGATACTCTCAATGCGCATGATAGTGAAGAGGTAAGTGAACTAGTCTATGCTTTTGAGCCGAAAGGCTTTATACATCCATGAGAGCACGCAGTACGACCAACACCAACCGCGTCAAGGTGTTCGAATAGGTGCTAGGTGGTGATACGTTCAGAATGGTAGGAATAGCTTTGTGGATTTCTGCGTACGGCTCCAATTCCCTTGCATTATTCAAGTCAACGATACCTGAAAACGTCAGACAAAACCATATTGCAATCAAGGAAAATCAGCTTTCTCTCCAGGGCGCACACTCAACATACATTATCCGGCACAAGCGTGTGTATATGTTCTCTGTCGACTTCGCCCACACTGATGAACCAAGAAAGCGCGCGGAGGAAGTAGATCCTGAGCAAGTAAGCAAGGACGGAAGTTGAACAAGGTGAGTTCGATTACTAAATCAATTCTTGATGCCTCCAGACTAAACTTTTTCTGTATGATGGATTGGTGCTGCTGAGTGAAAATCCGACGAAGGCGTTGCTGGACGTGCATGAGTGAAAATCTGACGAAGGCGTTGCTGGACGTCCATGCGATTCTAGCAAGATGCTCCGCAACCCAGCACGGTATCTGGTCCATTCTGGGGTCGTATCACTGTAGCCACACTCGGACATGCTGCTCCGCGCTCATGGATCAGTGGCGTGAGATTCAGCGGGACTGCGTCAGCACGTATGCTTGTCTGTGGATTATCGGGGCGCCAGGCACAGGCAAGTCTAGCGCGGCGTTCGCATTCGCGTGTGGAAGGGTAGATCGCACGCACTTGTCCTCTTCGATGACGCAAGCGGGTCTGTATCGAATTTCGAAGCGACAGCTAGCGAGTGATTCTAGACTCGTGTACAAAACAATGCAAAGCGCGAGCGACGAAGAGCTCGGCGCATTGCTGTGGAGCAACGCAATTCTGCTCCGCGGGGTCCTCGGTATAGAGGGCAAGACGGCTGAGCCATTCGTGTTGCCGACAAGGGTCGGTGCGTGGCTCTTCTCGACCAGTAAGTGTTCAGGGTTGTATGTACTAATCATCAGAGCCGACCAATATAAATGCTTGGTGGTTAGTCTACACCCACAGCAGGGACCACATCATCGAAGGATGCCTGAAGAACCTCCTCACATTTGCCACAGGATCGGATCCATGGTGAATAAACTATTTGATGGTGTGGTTGGTATCATTAGACGCTCAGAACCCGTTTGTTGGTGGAATAGCGCATCACGCGCGGTCTCCCTTGTGTAAGCATGTATCACGTGATGCCAAACATTCAACTTCTACTCGGCAGAAAGCAGCGAGTCGTGCGAATGGGGTGACGCCAGCGACTTCTGGGACGCGTTTCGTAGCTTTGGCCTGCAAGCTGAGCCGAACGAATCGCCACCCCAGCCAAACCGTGTGAGCACCGGCAGTGCGTTGAGCTTTCCGGTGCTGAAGATGCGTTCCGTGCTTCTGTTCATGATCCTCGCGCTACGGGCGAACCTCCCTATCGATAGCCAAGACGCCTTCGCGCTGATCGTGTTCCTCGTACGCGTCGAATTGCACAAGACAATGCACCAAACAGTGGTCGAGAATTCTGCGCAGTGTGTCGAGGAGGTGTTGAACGTGTTCCCTGAGCCAGACTGGTGCGCGGTTTGGTCATCTCGTTGGCGAGCCGAAGGCCCTCATGTGCATAGCTGGATTCCCGCTGGGTATCGTATCCCGGAGACGCCGCGCGGCGAGCAACTCGAGGCTGAGCTCGCGATCTACTTGTTGCACTCTCGGATGCACGTCGCGGCCGTGGCCGCACCAGCCATACCGGTCCCGCTTCTGCTGCTTGCACGGTGCTCTAGAACTTCCTCCTGCAATAAACACGTTATTAAGCGGGGCACCTCAGCGTTCGTTTCCGCGATACGTACAGAGTCGGAGCTTTCTGCGATGACGGGAAATGACTTGCGCGGCATAGCGTGTTGTCGTAGACCGCCGTCCTACAGCAATGGTAAGTCAGTGACTCATGCCGAGTCAAAGGACCCTTTTTGGCGTGCTTTTGGTTTCTGGAGCTGGAAAGTACAGCGGAAGAACTGCTCAGAAGCATGACAGCCCAAGATTACTTACAGAACTCACCAATATCTCGCATGCAATCGTATCGACGAGTTTTTGCGTCGGCTCAACAAACTGAGCAGAGTTAGGTACTGATACCTTGTCATGTCCCTCCGTTCAGACTTGCCCGAAGTGCCTGCGAAATTAAACCGTAAGGATCATGAAGACCATCGGAGGACAGTCAAAAATCGCACCTTCATTCACAGCTCCTCGCCGATCTTCTAGCCCCGCTTGTCGCTGCAGTAACGATCGAGCCGACATCGCCAAATGCTTGGTCCTTCAGAGCTTGGATGGCTGCATTTTCAAAGCCAAGTCTGGCGAGAATTTCAACATTAGATAACCACGCCTACGTCAGACTTATTAGAGGGCATCGCTCACATGTAATGCTAGTTTCCTTACCTCGTAGGATGGCTTGCCTTCCCCAGCAACTTTCCGATGTCTATTTCCTATGAATGAGTGCCTCGGCTAGTGAAGGCTTCCGCAGATGCCGGAAACGAGGAACCTACCGTTTTTGGAGTCGAACACGAAGTGAGGGTTCGCTGTTGTACTCAGTCTTGTTGCCCATGACGAGATTACACACCTTTTGGACCTATGAAAATCAATTCAGCACAACAGCAACTTATGTTGCAGACATGTTCACGTAGCCTATGCACCTCCTGCGCACCGAGGGCAGGAATACAAAGACCCGACACGAGATCGATGAACTCGACATCGGCTTGTCGATGACTGTCCAGTTCATGCCAACCAAGCGGAGCTCGTCGACTTTCGAATGAGTCAAGAAGTACTGGGAAGAAAACAGAATGTGAGTTGGGCAAGCATCACCGTGGGAAATGCAACGCACCGGTGTAAACGTCGTCGAGGGAGCCTGTGCCGCAACTGGAAACGCATCCTGTAAGACACAACAGAGCCAAACACCTTGTCAGACGAGTGAGCTGTGATGGAGAGCGTGGTGACTGACAAACCTCCTGAGGGCTTGGTAGATTTGGCTGCACTAACGAATCCGTTGATAAATTGCCAACCTCGTCATCGTTCTAGATAAGAGAACACCAAAGCGGGAAAACAGTGTTGTTAGACGATATAATATGCGAGTAATACCAGCAGCGCACAACGAACCTTTGCTACCGGCGTGACATGAGTTGTCTTCCAGTAGATCTCCGAACGCTGGGTAATCGATGGGCTGCGTTGCTCATCTGAAGACGGTGGGTTGTCGATGTGCCTAGAGATCTCCGCGACCGCTTCGTTGATGAGGTGGCGGTACTCCCGCAAACCAATCTGCAGAATCTCTTCGAGGGCGGCGCGCACTCCCTCTGCGGTTGGCGCGTGGCAGTCGTCGGCATCGGGAAGCCGCTTCTCAAGCGGACGGAGCTCGCGTGAGAGCACGGCCTTTATAGGTGCCTCGTCGCCACGTTCCACGACCGCACGGATGCGCTCGAGTTCGTCCGCTGATTTGCTCGGTCTTGGTAGGTAGGCCGCTCTTTCTTTCTGTGCGAGTTAAAAAATGCCGCCACACATCCAGACAAACAATCCGTGGGTTAGCAGATCGAGACGAAGACGGTCGATCATCATCGTCGACTGACGACGACACACCAGACGACCCTACGCCAAAGAAGCACCAAGGTGTGAAGGCAACCAAGCGACTTGAGCAAGAGGGCCCGCTCTATTAATGCCACGGTCCAGAGTACCAACCGTCGCACCACCGCGTTAGAACTTCAGTTAAAGCTCGATTTGTTTGCAGCAGTCCCTCGTGATACGGAAAACGAAGAGTTCTGTTTCCTAGGCCGCTAGTCGTCGGAGCACCGATAAAAGTCTCGCCAATCACACCTCCTCACCCGGCACCCACGCTCAGGGTTGGCTGTCGAGAGGCGAAGGCGTCTCGTCTCGATTATGACGCGATGACGGGTGGCGGTACAAGCTGGTCGCCATCTTGAAAGCCGCGCCCACGAATCGAACGTCGCTTTATCGAAGCTCTCGTCCAGGAAATCTTGGCCCAGTGTTCCGCCGCATCGGGCGTCGAGGCTCCAAGGAACGTAACTCGGCTCGTTCCAAGGCGGAGGCAACGTCCAGCTGATGCCGATAGAGTGGTGAAGAGCCAAGATACGCTGGTTCAGGGCGTTGACTAAGTACTCGGTGTATGGATCAGCCCATTGGACGCAAACGGGCTCCTCAGCCATAAGCTCGCGCAGTGGCTGGGCCAGCAGGGGTTCGGCTCCTTCGACAGGCGGTGTGTCGGTCAAGAGGTTCTTCTGAGGCACCCTGCTACAGTGCATGTTCCGGCAGAACCAGAAGGCCGGTTCCGCCTCCATCGAGGCAGATATGGCTTCAAGGCCCTTCCGTGCATACGCTGGTGTTAATCGGCGATCCGCAGCAGCTGACCGCGTATTCTCCCATCGACGAACGTCAGAGCGATTACTTCGAGGGCAGTGAGCACGGCACAAGTTGAAGTGGTCGTTGATGCACGCTATCACGCACGCCTACTAGATGAGGTACGGCACGAAATATGTCCCCTGGATCACGATGAGAGCCGAATTTCGCAGTCACCCGAGGATCACCAGTTTTCTGTCGCCGTTCTATGACTACGATCTTCGAGATCGAGCCGCGGTGTCGACGGACTATCTCGCCGAGTTGAAGCTTCCGGGCGTGCATGTCGGGACGTCGTGGAGTGAACAACTTGAGATGGAGCATTAACGTACGAACCCGAGAATTGGAGCCGAGCGAGTGATTTGGTTGAGCCCTCAACAGAGTGTGTCCGACAGTCAAAGACGATGGAAATCAGATCGAGAGCGTGGGGCAGACGCCGAGGCACTCAATCTGGTGAACCAAGTCGAGAGCGCGGCCGTGCTTGATTTGATGGCGGATATTCGGAGAACCATCAAGCAGTGGTACAAGCAGCAGGGTATTGTGCCAGGAAGTGAAGGAGCTCCAGCGACTAAAACGGTGTCGTTGATCTCGCCATACAAGCTTCAAGTGCACGCTATACACCGGCTGATGAAGCAACACCAGAAGCTGTGGGAGCCGTACGTACATTACGTTGGATACACCACAGACTCCAGCCAAGGCCGAGAAGCGGACATCACCATCGTGTCGATGGTCAGGAACAAGACACTTGGGTTCCTGGAGGATCAAGCTGCGCGTTCTCTAGTGTCTCTCAGCCGCAGTCGCGATTATCTGTTCGTGCTAGCAGACCATACGACCCTCGCGGTCAGACGTGGAAGCTGCTGCTGACGAATACCGACGAGATGGAGCTACCATGTTACCTGCTCCAATGAACGCCGAGTGTCGCGCGAGCTCGCAGTGAGGACTACGAAGAAATCCGTCACTTAGCGGGCGCCGACAAAGGCGACGAGGATGAAGATGACCCGATGGAAGGGCGTGGGCGTTGAGCGTGGTGCTTGCTTGTCCCGCGGTGCTGAAGCTGCGCAAGGGGCGGCTGTGGTGAAGTGCGCGGATTTGCGGTGAAAGGTGATCAAGGACGACTGGGTGTGGCCGACGCTTCTCCCGAGATAGTGTGAAGTTGTGTAGCGAGTTCGACCACTCGGTCGGGTGAGTTTGACCACTCAGTAAGGTGCAGCTCTAGTCAGAACAGATAGCAGAAAAACAGTAGGAGTAGGAGGAGTGTAGGCGGTCTCAATTGAAGACCCTGGGTGTCAAACACCCAATAACCCGGAACGGTGGAGGGAACAACCCGCCACACGTTCCAGGGAACAGAGTTCAGAATTGTCCCCCTTTCGAGCAAGTCCAAGTCCATCTAAAGCAACCAGCAACACCAGCGGCCTACCTACAGCACCAAGTACCGTACGACATTGACCACCAAGTGACACGTGTAACCGCCCTGCATCGACATCTCAGTGAGTTCGACCACTCAGTCAGTGCGTTTTGACCACTCACTCAGCCCCGTGGTGGCAGAAGTGCGTGAGGAGTGGGCAGTCCTCTAAGTGAAGAAGACAGTGTAAAGCGACTTGTGCGTTGGTCCTGGGTGTATTGTGAGGCCCCAGGTGTAACAGCGTGTAGGAGTTTTGGGTTTCCAATTCAACGAGATCGAGATATCATCCAAGTCAGTCCTCGGGGCGCGAGAGAAGACGAGTCTACGAGCCAATCCCCAAGAAGTGTTTGTTGTCGACACGACTGAACGTGAAGCGATCTACACCTCGCTCCTGATTTTTCAGTTGCTTCGTGACACCACCCCAAACCATGATGCCTCCACCGCCCTGCTGGTGCTTCTTGTAGCTTCTGGAAGGACGACGCACGTCCTTCCAAAAGTGCTTGAAGCCATCCGCCCCGTCGCGATTGAAGTGCTTCTCATCAGAGAAGATCACGGTCTTCCAGTCGCGGCCGGTGGCGAGCTGGGTCTTGGCCCACTCGAGCCTGTGGGCCTTGTGGGTGGCGGTTAGATCCAGGGTCTGGTCCATCTTGGCGTACACTGAGAAGTCGGTGTTCGCCAAGATGCGCCGGACCGTCCGGACGTTGCACGAAAGCTGGAACTCGCTCTTGAGCTTCGAGGCGGTGGTGTGGCCCTCGCTCGTGCGACGGACCACGCGACGGACAACGCGCTCGTTGAGCTAGGGTGGGCGGCCGACGGGCTTGGGCTCGGTGCGCGACTTCAGGGCGCGCGAGACGACCGAGATGGAGCGATCAACACGCTCCGAGATGGCGCGATAGTCAAAGCTGGCTTCGTGGACGCCTTTGATGCCGCCACGTTCTTCGTCTGTGAGGCGGCGGCGCCCATTTAGAAATGAGGCAGCCAGCGCACGAAAACCACACAAGCAATAACGTTCTAGAAATTGACCATCATTCTTTTAATATAAAGATTTGTATGTTTTTTGTTCCTTCATTGAGTCCGCCAACTGAATTTGATCTTTGTATGGGAGACCCTTCCTAGTTAGCCCAAGTCCGACGTGGCAAACGATGATTGGTGCGTGCTGTTTAAACAGCACGCCGATCGGTCCAGCAGTTTTCCAAAATTGCATTTTTCGTGTCTGTTCCCCAAGTTTAGTCCCGGACTTTATACTCACGATTGAAGTTCTCGGTGCTTCCACTCTCAATGTCGAGAAGTACCCAAAATAAAGAGGTGGTCAAGATGGCGAGATCTTCTAACTTTTCATGAGTTGCTCATGCATGCGTTCACAGCTCATGTTTGTGTGCGTCAGACTTCTCAACGAAGCCAATGTTGACTATATCGATTTTGTGTCGGACTTCAGTGTTGATACTCTCAATGCGCATGATAGTGAAGAGGTACAGCGCGAGGAGGAAGTAGAGCCTGAGCAAGTAAGCAAGGTTGGACGTCGAACAAGGTGAGTTCGATTACTAAATCAATTCATGATGCCTCCTGACTAAAATTTTTTCTGTATGATGGATTGGTGCTGCTGGGTGAAAATCTGACGAAGGCGTTGCTGGACGTGAATGCGGAAGCTGCCAAGGCCACGCTTGATGACGTCGCCAAGCAGCAAATGGCAACTCCCAGCAGTGGAGCAGAACCATCACCAAATCATGACGCAAATGGGGATGAAGAATTTGGAACACGTATCTCACTCACGTCCACTACGAATACACAATCGTGTTCATGATCACTGGCTCAAACTATTGCCATGTTTCTTCCAGACAGGCCAGATTCAGTGATGGGAACATAAATCATTAATTGTGACTATTCAGTGACAGGTATGGTTCACCGTACAACGGTGCCCTGTCACAGATATCAACCTACTTCTGCTGGAAGAAGCCAAGGGACACCATGATACGACCCATTGAACGAACGCGAACTCATGGAAGCACTGTCAAGCGATGAGAGAAGCTCTCCAACCAGCACAAAGATTCTTGTCAATTAGCTTTGTCATGTCGATAAGAATTGAAAAATGTATGCAATAAGAAGTCGAAAAAGCAAGCTGATCCCAGGTAAGCATTTCTACAACAAGTCACTAAACATGCACACCCGGCTTCAGATACTGCAACGAATAAGAATAACCAAACTACGTAGGGGAGAAGAATGTTCTCGAGCTTCGTGACTAATCTTCATTCATTCACCTTTTTCTTCACCCATTGGCTTGACGCGAACGTTGAGTTCAGGTAGTTTGGCTGTCGGCGTTGGTTACATCGTCTACCGTTCCCCCGGTGCGGTGTGGGCAGAGGGTCGATCGCTTCTCTGCAGGAGGCAGTGGTGCTGCACACGCCGTCACAGTCGTCCTCATCAGCGATGGTCTATAACGTTCCAAATGCTGTCAAAGTCGACGTCACCTAGGCTTCCAGGCTGGCGCCGTAGATGGCTAAAATAAATACACCCCACTTTTCAGCGGGCGAAGTGGAGTTGATTGGATCAGTATCTTACACAGCTGGAGCGGTAGAGCGCGAGGCGATGCTCCTGAGCGGCAAACAGCCAATCAAATCGTGCCAGGTTAGCTGTCAAGATTAGGTGCCTCGCTGAGCACGCCGGAGATGGGAATGAATATCTGCTGCGGTGATAAGCTCCAGGATACACCGTCCACCGGTGATGCAGCATCACAGACGCACGACCTAACAGAGGCTGTCGGGATATAGCTTGTGGTCCGTGCGGTTGTATCTTCGTCGACGGATGTCCGTGACGACAAAATCGGTAGATTGTGGATTGTACTCGAATCAGGGCCAGTTAAAGACATCACGAGCAAGAATCGCTACCGGTAAGGCGTCCATTGGTGTGACGAGTTGGTAGCGGTTGGTTCAGCATTTTACGTCCATACAATACCCCTGGACAAGCTGTTCAAGGACAAGGTGAGGATGGACCTGCGTGAGAACGGCACCGAAGTCCGCATCCCGAAGTAAATACTCTTCGACCAGATCGTGTGTGTGTGGGGGGGGGGGGGGGG
>JAADXB010000661.1:0-11086 GCA_023337495.1 Pythium diclinum
AGGTGTGGACGGAGATGCAGTTGACGTCACTGGCGAAGTCGTGGTAGAGTTCGGTGCTTCTGTCGCAGTTGGTGTTGTTGTCGTTGGATTCGTCGTCAGAGGTTCACTCGTAGCAATCGGGCTTGGAGTCGGCATTGCCGTGATGGCTACAGGAGCTGTGGTCGTCGGTGATGGACTCGGTGATGGTTCAATCGTCGTGGAGTTTGTCTGGAACTTCGAGCAATCAAGAAAGTTCGCGGACTGAGGGCTCTCCCACATTTTGCAAAAGCGACACTGGTCGTTGATGCAACCTTGGCCGTTGTCACCACCTCCAGCGACACAAGATGCGTCTTCGATGACTTCGACACCAGCCTGCGAGTTCCCCACGGACGCAAACGCCGTACAGACATTGGCTACTTGGCTTGTACTGCCGTCGTAGTTGGGGTCAAACGGACAAGCTGGGAAGGGGACATCGGCGGCGCTGAATGTGAGCTTGCAGTATCGACACGTGGCAGAGAAGCATCCAACACCGACGCAGGGTTCTTCCTTATACGCCAAGATCCCCATCTTCACGTTGCCTTCGTCCATAGCGTGGAGGCATGGATCGTCAATCTTGCACCAGTCGACGTTGTCCGCGGTATCGAACAGCGCGGTCTCGTACGGATACTGCGTGTTGAGCCACGCGTCACTCTCATCAGTCACGAGTAGAAGAGGAAGTACTGCGTCCGCTATCTCAACAGGGACGCCGGTCTCCATGGGAACGTCTGCAGTCACATCAACCGCCATACAGCCAATCGCCGGGCATGGCAAGGCAGAGCTTGCAGGATCTTCTTGCTGCAGCAACGTGATGAGAAGGATGGCCGAGATGTCGTCGTACCAGTAGCAGTTGGTGCACTCTGCGTCATCCATGCCGTCCATTTCAGTGAGCGCCACGCCGTTTTGGTCGAGAACCTGATTGATCATCGTGTCCTCTGGGTAAATCACTGCGATCCGGAAGACGTCACCGGCCTTGGCGTTGGAGAACACGAGCTTCGCGTTGTTCGGCGTGTGGTGCTCAAACTGTATCGTGTACGAGGCTCCAGGCGAGATGATCGGGTGGTACAGCCAGCCCATGGAAGCGGGGATGAACTGCCCAGTGAATTCGATACTCGGCTGAACTGCGTCGCGGCTCGCAACGACATTGTTGCGGTGGATCTTCATCTTGCCGTAGTGTGTCGGGTCGGTGCTCAAACCCAAGCTGACGACGTCGAGGTTCGCGTACCGCTGTGGGCAGGCGAGTCCCCATTGCGAGTTGCGAGCGCAGCGCGGAGTCGCGTAGTAATCGTAGTCCGGCAAGAGCGTCGAGCCCCTCCACCCAGAGACCGCGCCAAGCATATCGACCATCGACGTGGTCTTGCCGCCGTCAGCTTCACGGTCTCCGATACGGAATTTGACGTCCGTCGTGTCGAAGACGAGATCCTGTGCGACAATGTTCGTGGACATCACGAATGTATTGAACTGACGCGCGCCAATCGCCGGGTTGGTGACGTTGAGACACGGCTGAGAGTACCAGTGCGCGAACGTGCAGTTGGCGATCACCATCGGCCCGTCGTACAGCTTGATGGCCATTCGCGCATCGTCCGTGCGGTCCACGGCACTGTCAGATCGGTTCTCCAGGTAGTTGACAAACTGCCATTGGCTCGGGACAAGGTTGCCGCGGTTCGCTGTGCCGCCGACGAAGAGCGAGTTGTTCACGTACGTCTCGATCGACTGCATTGCCGTGTCGCCACGCGTGAGGATCTGGACTCCCTCTGTGACGTCAGCCACGACCCAGTGGTCGATCGCGACTCGGAACGTGCGAAACCAACCGCCCTGGCGACTGTGGTGAACTAAGAAGTCGTGGAACACTGGGAGGTCGTCGGGCATGTACGTGTACGGTGGAGAGTATTGCTGCTGTGGATAATCGAGCGCATCCAGGTCGGGGCTATCGACTTTGAAGCCGACTTCGACACCGTGGGCGCTGTTCCGACGGATTTCTCCAAGCCCGATCTTGAACGGATGGACACCCTCGTACTTCCCAGTCGAATAGCTGAGACCTTTGACCTCCAGTCGTGTGTGGATCCAGTACGCAGTGCCTTCGACACCCGCGACGATGTTGTCCGTGATTGTGTTGTTCGGGTTCGTGATGTAAAACGCACTGAGCGCGATCTGCGCGTCCGACCCGAGGCGTACGTGTGTCAGCTTTTCCTTCACGAGCACAATGAGGTTGTGACGGATCACGTTCTCACTCTCCGCACCGTCCTCGAGCATGAACGCGTGACCTGAAATGTTGAAGACGACGTTGTTTTCAAGGTGAACGCCCTGTGTTCCGTGGATCGCGATCGCGCGGAAGTTGGACGCGTGAATCGAGTTTGACCGCAAGAACGTGTCGCTCGGCACGCGGCCACACAAGTGAAAGTGCATCGGATACCGTCCCAGCTGGTCTCCTTGACCAAAATTCAGGAGCTCCACGCCTTCGACTTGCACGGCGTCGAAGTCTTCGTGAAAGATCATGTGCGCACCGACGTCTGGAGTGAGACTCTCTTCACAGCCGCGGAAGGTGATGCTTCTCGACAGGAGGCCGACCTCACCACGCTCGTCGACACCTTCAGTATAGCGTCCATAGTGCATGTACTTTAGCGGCGTGTCGATCTGCACACACGTTGGCGTGATTGCCGTGATGGTCCGCTTCTCCGCTTGGTGCGGATCAAAATCTGTGGACGAGAGTACGATCTCGTCGCCAACTTCCCAGTCGCTCGGAAGATCAATCGGCACACACGTCGTCCCCGCCGGTGCAGTATCAACCAGCCGCGTCCACGTTTGTGTGCTAGCGCCCTTGGCTCCAAACAAGGCCAGCGAGCCATTCGCCCGCACCACGATGCCCTTGCGTCTATCGTCGGACGCTAGAAACAGCGAGTCACACGCGATTTCCACCACCGTTTTCTTGGAGTACGGCCTCTCGCTGGAGCCGATGCGGAAGCCGCCTGACACATCAATGTTCCCAACGTGGAGATGGCAATCGTGGTCTTCGTCAACTACCAACTGGCCTCCTTGTGCCACGGTCAGCGATCCAGCGACCGTGTTCTCTCCTCTTAAGATGAGCGTGTCGCCGCTCTGTACTACGTAGTCGCTCGACTCGACGTGATTCTCCCAGTAGAGAACCTCACTGACAGCGGCGTGGAAGGCCGAGCTCAGGAGAAGAGCGCAGACTTGAGCAGCATGGAGCTTCACCATCGATTCGTTCGACACGACGACGACGTTTCTAGCCGCGTTGAGATCACAAAGTGACAGCAGCCACAACATACGACGGCCGAAGTGGCCACGCAGAACACTGGGCGAACACGCCACTCATGGGATCGACGCGCAAAGCAACTTTACCGAAGCCGTCCGCTTCCGTGTGCCGTGGGCTGCGATGGTGATTCTGATAACCTACGTAGGTTTTCCTCGTGTCTTGCACACGAAAGAAGCCTCCTCGAACGATGTGCGTCTTGTATGGTCGACCGTTGCAGACGATGGTATCCGTTATTTCACGCTGATGGCCAAAGAGGGACTGGCTTCCTGCTGAACTCAGTTTGGGAAGACCGGTTATTGTCACAACACGGGAATGGCCCGATCGTATCCAGTGGGCGTTCGCACGGAGGCGTTGGAAGAGGCATTCTCCAGCCCAATCTCTCATGTCCGTGGGTTTCGCCCATATTCCAGTGGTCGCGATTGTTCAGTCGCACTTGAGGCGAATGTCTCTATTATTGCGATTGCGCTAAAGATGGATGCGGTCGCGGCTGCGCCTGATCGCTTCGTTTCCGTGGGAACGACAGCGTCGCGTGGTACGGCTTTCTGAGTCTCTCGCGTCGACGAAGCTGCTCACTGGTAGCAGATTCGCAGCAAGATGGAGGCGTCACGGGGTCGAGCCGAGGCCGTGGACTCTGTCAAGGTGATCGTGCGCGTGCGTCCGCTCAATGGCAAGGAACGACAAGAACAAACCAAGAGCTGCGTACGGATCTCGTCGTCTCCGGACGGTCTCACCTCCAACAATCGCACCGAGTCCAGCGGCCCACAACAGCTCGTCGTGGGCAAAGACCGAGCGTTCACATTCGATGAGGTTTACGGGATTGACAGCTCGCAGCAGGTACGTTGTCGATCTGTCGAAGCCATCAAAGCTGGAGAAATCTCACGTGGATGTCGATGCAGGATGTCTATCGCCACACAGTGGAGCCTCTGGTCGACTGTTTTTTGGAAGGATACAATGCCACGGTGCTAGCGTACGGCCAGACAGGCACGGGTAAGACACACACCATGTCTGGCTCGTCAATTGATCCCAAGGGCGGTAAGGGCGAGGATCTACAGGGAATCATCCCTCGGGTGCGTTCGCATCATCAGCTCAGAGGGCCATACCATTATATTATACTGACGGATGCTTGTCGATAGGTCGTGCGAGCCATTTTTGACAAGATGCAAAGCAACCAGCAACGCAAGGAGTACAATCTTCGAGTGGAGTACATTGAAATCTACAACGAAGAGCTTCGCGACCTGCTCCATCCAGAGACGCCGACCAAGGTACTGACACGCAATATCCTGATGGAAAACGGTATCGTGGCTGACCAATTGCTTCCGTTTCTTGCAGCAATTGTCGATCCGTGAGGACGCCGAGGGCAACATTATCATGGCTGGTGTCAAGTCCGAGATTGCGCAGTCCAAAGAAGCCGTGTTTCGACTGCTTTCCCTTGGTGGTGGGTCTCGAGTCACTGGCAGTACGATGATGAACGAACAGTCGAGTCGCTCGCACGCGATCTTCAGCCTGATCATTCAGCAACGAGATCTCGCGACGGGTGAATGCCGCAAGGCCAAGTTCCACCTCGTTGACCTTGCAGGCTCGGAACGTGCGAAGCGGACGGGAGCTGTTGCCGGGCGGTTCAAAGAGTCGATCAGCATCAATCAGGGCCTGCTGGCGTTGGGCAATGTGATCAGCGCGCTGAGTGATGAAAAACGCAAGCAAGCATCAAACGACCGAACAGCGTCCGGGACTCTTCCACCAACGAGTGGAACAGCTTCAACTGGCGGTGGCGCGGTCCACGTTCCGTACCGAGACTCCAAGCTCACGCGACTGCTGCAAGACAGTCTCGGCGGCAACGCCAAGACGCTCATGATCGCTTGTGTGAGTCCCGCGACCATCAACTTTGAAGAGACTTTGAACACGCTCAAGTACGCGAACCGAGCCAAGAACATCAAGAACAGACCGATCGTGAACCAGCAAACGCAAGAGGAAAAGCAGAAAGCTGATGATGAGATCGCACGCATGAAAGAAGAGATCGCGCTACTACAGTCTCAGCTACAGCAGGGCCAAACGCCAGCAACGCCGGGTACAGCGGGGTCTAGTGGCCGTCCGGAGACCGCATCGTCGTCGTCTGCGTCCAGCGGGAAACCACGTCGTCACTCTGTCGCTGTCAGTACGTCGACGGCGTCCATCCAGCAAGATTCGCTCACTGAGCAACAACAAGCGCAGCTTCGCAAGAAATGCCGAGCGTACGCCGAGACAATTGAAGCTATGCGAGGTTTGAATGTCGAGGCCATCACGTCGCTTGTAGCGATGGAGCGTGACATCAAACCCCTTGGTCGGCCGGTCCAACAGCGGTTGAATGAGATCGTCAAAATGCTGAATGCCGCAGTGCAGGCTGTTGGTAGCGTTGAGAGCTCTCTACGCAAGTCGCTGAGTATCTTACCAGGCGACTCGACGGCTGCATCTCTCGCTATGTCGGGTTCTGGAGTCGATGAAGATACTTTCCAGCGTCTCACGAAAGAACTGACCGACGCGAAGGCTGATTTGGCTCGGGATGAGCAGATTTTCGAGATGAAGAACGCTGAGATCAAGAAGCTGCAGGCATTTGTCACGGAAGCCAAGGTCAAGAATGAAAAGCTCATCCAACGAGTCCAGGAGCTCGAGCGTGGAGGCCAGTTGTGGTCCAATGGACCGGTTGGGGCTCAAGGAGAAGCTGGTACAGCGACTGCCAAGGCAGCTACGGATGACGAACCGCCAGCACCAGTGGTTACCAACGGTACTCGTCGCAGTGGAGAAGTCCATCCGTCAGGACCAGTGGATCCCAATGCCAAGCGGTCAACGTCATCGCGTGGGCTATTCACGAAACGCACGGGAGTATCAACTGGATTTGAGCTGCAAGAAGACAACGTGCTCATCGGTGCAGATGAAGACGAGTCGGTCTCAGTTTCCAAATCACGAGACAAATCCAAGCCTCCGACCTCCGCTGCCAGACGCAGCGTCACCTCAAGCCATCGCAACTCGTTGTCCAATCCTGTGGGTGAATCGCGTGAAGAGAACACTGTCGCAATGGGCAAGATGGAGAAGCTGCTCGCGACACTACGTGGCAAGGTCGAAGAACTCCAACAACAGAATGTACGTCCTGCGAAAGGAGGTCGCGCCTCTTTTGCTGGGTCTTCTTCGCCTTCTTTGCTCTCGCGCTTCACAGCGACACGCAAGAAATCGAAAGGCTCGGTGTATTAACACGCATTTGCTTGAGAATGTGTTGGGCTCACGTCTCTCTGTGTGTTGTTGGATTGTGTGTTGTTATTCAGGGTGAGCTGCTACATAACCGAGAGGAATCGATGCGTCGCTGGCAGCTGGAGCGTCAGCAGTACGAACGCCAGATCAACGAAGCAGAGCAGACGATTGAGAACTTGCGCCAGGCCAACCAGGCTCTCGAGGATACACTGATGGAGGACAAAGACAACCAGACCAAGCCCGTCCACGCGTCTCAACGGATGTCTCGATCCAAGGGCTTGAAGCAGTCAGTGACGGAGCTTGTGATCGACGAGAACGAACCACTGGATGGACAGGACGATCATTCGAAGGTTCGACGCCCGAAGACCCCCACGAGACCAGCAACCAGCGGAGGCAGTGTGGTGGCGACGGCGTCTCAGGTCTTGGAGTTGTGGGAGACCAGTGTCCGTCGACTGATCGAGTACAACCAGGCTCGGCAGCAAGTGCTTCACTTGGTGAAGGAGAAAAAAGCTGCTCAACACAACGTCGAGGAGGCAAATCGCCGCCTGAACGCGTTGGAAATGCAGAAGCTGCGCCAGAGCATGTCGATCCGTGAGAGCATCGCCGACGTTTCCGCGTCGCTGCGTCAGATTAACGAGAAGATGCAGCACGAGCACAAGACAGTCGAGGAAATTGAGCGGCTCAACAAGCTCAAGGACCGAGCTGAGCGGAAGCTCAAGGCTCTTCGTCGTCAAGAGGAACACGAAGAGTTCTTGGATGCGGAGACCCAGCAGGAAGTCGTGGACCTGGAGGAGCTGATCGAAGATCTCAAATCTCACATCGCGTTCCAGGACTCGGAACTGGTGTCGGCGCGCGAAGAAATGGAGCTGCTCAAGCAAAAGTCACAGCTAGACGAACAGTCTACGCTAGAATCGCTTGCGCAGGCAATGATGGAGCTGTTTGGGCTAGAGGCACCTCACTCAGCAGCTGCGTTGGCGTTTGTGAAGAAGTGTTTGGAAGATTTCGCGAGGCTGCGGACGAGAGAGCAGGAGCTGCTCGCGGAAATTAAAGAGCAAGGAGCAGCAGTCGAAGAACGTGATGCAGCGTTGAATCAACTAGAGAACGGGCTCATGGCAGCACGCAAGGAGTTCGATCGCCGCCTCCAGTTGCAGATCCAAGACAGCGACCAGACCATCAGTGAGCTGGAGACACACATTTCCCAGTTGAAAGAGGAGAACGCAAAGCGCAAGGCCACTGCGGTCTCGAATTCCAAGCTCCAACCTCAGTCACTCGAGCCAGAGCACACTCCAAACAGTCTCAAGGACGAAGAGTGGCAAAAGCTGATCGTGAGCTGCCAGAAGAAGGACGAGTACATCACGGACTTGGAAAAGCACGTCGTGTTTTACAAGTCCAAGGCCAAGCAGATGCAGATGCAACTCCAGCAGCTCATCAAGGACTCGGCAGGCAACCAGGACGACCACGGACACGACTCAGCCAGCGACGAGGACAACGCACAGCTGCAGAAGCGGATCCAGCAGCTTGAGCAGGCTAATGACGCGCTCATGAAGGACCTCGCATCGGCCAAGGTACGGTATTGTGGTTTGATGGTCTCACATAAGCGAAGGTCTCACTTAAACCCCTCCTACTCATGAACAGGTGTACTTACGAATGTCCAAGAGCCGAAGCTCAGCGGAGGGAGCCCAAGTCGTGCGGATCTCCAGGAGCGAGCTGCGTGAAGTGCCACGGCCGCCCACCGCCGTGTCCTCCCGCGACGAGGACTAGCTAAAAGTATCCATTTTCTGCCAAATACGATACTGTCTCATATCGCCAAGAATCGAATACTGACATCGCGTAACTTGGTTTCAGTATGGAATGATGTCACTAAAGTGAAAATGTACCCTCTTCCTCGCCAATCACATCGAAAATGGCCGTCGAAGAGGCATCGGGCGTGGCGGATACGTCGCCAGCGAGCGATGCGAGCGAGCCACGCAGCATACTGGCGCCAAATGAGCTAGAGACCGAGCACGTACACAAGGTGTACGACTCGATCGCGCCGCACTTCAGCCACACGCGCCACCATCCGTGGCCGCTCGTGACCGAGTTCCTCCACTCGCTTGACAGTGGTGCGCTCGTCGCTGACGTCGGCTGCGGCAACGGCAAGTACTTGCGCGTGAATCCGAGCTTGTGTATGATCGGATCCGACCGCAGCATCCCGCTGCTCACCTGCTCATCGGTCCACAGCGATGAGTACGTGGCCCAATTTCGTGATCCCAATAATTATTGTTCTACGAGCTGACCAATAATTGTTGTTGTGTGGCAATAGAACGTTCAATATGTTCGGCTGCGACGCGCTCAAAGTGCCATTACGCACTGGAAGCTTCGATGCCGCGATCTCCATTGCTGTGCTCCACCATATCTCCACAGTCGAGCGTCGTATCGCACTCATCAGGTGACACCATCAAGGATTCTCACAATTATTGCATCATATTGTGTAAAACTGACTTCGTCTTGATATCGCAGCGAGCTGGCTCGTATCGTGAAGGTTGGCGGTGAAATCTACATCGTCGCGTGGGCTTTTGAACAGGACGAAAGCTCCAAGCGTCAGTTCGACGAGCAGGACGTCATGGTCGAGTGGAAGCTTCAGGAAAAGTACGTCCCCCCACCGACTACAGAGGCAACGGAGGCAACTGAAGCAGCAGAAGCCGAGCCAGAACGCCGCCAGAAAGGTGCCAAGCACGCCAAGAAGGATGCAGCCAAGCGGTGGGTCGTGTACCAGCGCTACTGCCACGTGTACAAAAGCGGAGAGCTCGAGGAGCTGATAGCCCAGGTGCCCGCACTCACGGTGATAGAGACTCAGTACAGCAGATCCAACTGGTGTATCCGCGTGGCGCGAGGAGATGCGGAATGATAGAAGACGAGGCAAGACGAGGAATCAAAAGCATCGAGCAACACGCCGTGGTGGATTATAGAGTCCATTCTCTGGATTTGTTGGATCTGTATTCAGTTACGACAAAATGGTGCCTATTTCTGTAGGTTTTGCGGTTGCACATGTGAAGAGATCAATCGGACGCATGCAAATGGATGAAGATCGTGCAAAAAGCGACAGTGATGAAGACTCGGACGAGGTTCAGGATGAGCGTGATGATGTAGCAGGCAAGGCTGCTGATGCAGGAGATAGAAGCGTGGGTGGAGACGAAGAGGAAGACGACGATGGAGAGGCAGAAGAGGAGGAGGAGGAGGACGACGATGATGACAGTGATACGGAGACGCAGCGTATTGGCAACAGTGTGCTTCGATTTGCACGGTGAGTGCGCGTTCGTTTAAATAGAAGAATGAATCGGTAGGATGGAAAGCTGACGGGTTTCCTACAGACGCTGCGTCAAGAGTGGCGACTTTGCCAAGGCCATGGCAGCGCTGATGAATATCGTCGAGATCAGCGATCTGGAGAGTATGCCTTGTCGCCAGGCGTTGCTGTTCACAGTCCAGATCTTCAGCATATCCGACCAAACGGAAAAGGCGATCGCTTGTATGATGGTGCGTACCAAAAGGCAATGCTCCGCAGTCACGAAACCCGCGAAACTGAGCTCTGATGAATGAAATGTGCAGGAAATCTGGACCAAAATGCCGCCTCCCTACTCGTCAAGCGACGCGCAGCTCATCCTGGTACGTGCTTCGGCTACCCAATTGGACCTATTTCTCGGTCTCAGCTCAGCGGTTGCGTGGGGTGGTAGGCAATGCTTCACGAGCAGCTCGATCGTCCTCAGTTTGCTGCGTTCTGGTACAAAAAGGCGTTCGGAGTCTTCCCATTCGACGTCTGTGCTGCTCGATCAGCGTGGCTGAAGCTGGCTCGCAAGAGCTACGGAGAAAACGATTTCATCCTTGCAAGAGAGGCGTTCTCCCGCGCGTTTGCGTCCATTTTGCAAACTCAGCGTTGGCCCGAAGACGAATGTCCGCTCTTCCGCTTTGTCGGTCAGTTCCTCACGTCGCTAGCCTCCGTTGCTGACCTACGGCCCAATCGTCAAACCGAGAACCAGTCCATCGCACTCACACTGGCTATGGTGCTGGAAGAAAGCGGGGTTATGGATGACCTTCCACTTCGGGAACGAGTCTGGGATCCCGACTATCTCCTGTTACGTCGAGTGTACTCGGAGTCGTTTCCAGCTCTGTTCAGCTACCTCTTCATGGCTGAAGACGACCTGGTTGGCCGTATTTCGCGTGCATGGCGTGTGTTTCAAGCTCGTCAAGCTCGAAAGAAAGCCATCGAGGAACGAGATCGAGAACGAGCCGCTGCAGCAGAAGCCAAGGCTGCGAACAGAAAGGCAGCGGTCAAGAAGAAGCCGAAGAAGCAGCCACCCAAGCCACCACCAACGCAGAAAGAACTGGACGACGAACTAATCGCATTACGACGGAAAACGAAAGCACGAATTCAGTCGCTTCGAGTCTCTTCGCCTCGTAAGTGTGCTTCACCAACACGAGAGCAAGGAACGACGGCGAACTCGATCCTGTCCCCCGATCGAAGTCGTCGAACGCGTGCCATCTCGTCAATAACGGAGACCGTGACGTCCCCAACGCGCCGCAAACTGGAGACCGTCAAGCAGC
>JAADXB010000662.1:0-11086 GCA_023337495.1 Pythium diclinum
CAGTAGATTCGTGCTCTTCTCGTACATGAATACCACGCAGCGTTCCGCGGGAATCACCGCCAGTGCATTATGAGAGCCCACGCCCAGTAGATCAGGAATACTGATCTGCGCGAGCTCGTGGTTCTGCGGCCAGTGGAGACCATGGCCGACGCTAGCGGCCGCCGCGGCTGACGCGACGACTGGCACGGTCTCCGAAGCAGGTACTCGCTCGGCAGCTCGGCTTGCAGAGCTCTCGTGGTCGCGTGGCGGCCGTGGATGGACGCCACCCTCGCTCGTCTCCTTTTCCTCGCTCAGCATATTGCTCTCATGCTGTTTGTTTTGCTGTCTGATGCTTGTTGCTCCGTCAAAAATAGGAAATCGACAAGGACAAGGTGAGACCTTCGGAAATTCTGCAAGTTGATTGGCCCGATGAATCATTCGAATTCGAAGTTTGGCCAGACAACAAGTACTTCGTCGCTGGTGGAAGTGGACGGATGATGTTCAACGACGACACGGCAGTCGCGATGCGAGGCCTTGTGTCCGCAGTCCACGCCACGAGAGTATTTGGCATCCTGGGGGTCAGCTAAACAGTGTCATTCATCTCCGTTTTTACAGCTATTTACGCTCCCAAATCTCCGTCTATCTCTTTCGTGCGAGCGTGCGCTGCTTCTCGGCGTGGACGACGATCTTCTCGTCACGCGCGAGTCCCTTGCGCTTGCGCACGGCTTCAATGTACTTGCGCACGTAATTGTGTTCGTAGATACGCTCGCCCAGATCCTCACGCTCTTCTTCGGTCTGTGGCTGGAAGTACGGATCCATGTCCATCACCATCCAGTGCGAGAACACGAGCTGCGGGTTGCTGGCGGCGCCGGACGTCTGGATGAGCAGATCCGTGGCAAAGCCAAAGCTCTCGACCACGGGCAAGTGGGCCTTGATTGTGAACAGAGCAGACCCATCGGACAGCTCCTCGGAAAACACGTCGCCACGACGCTTGGCGATCACACTGTACAGCTTGCCGAGCTGCTCGGCAAGGCACTGGACCGTACACTCGTATACGGCCTCGACCAGTCGCACAGGCTGCTTGATGAACGCCACGCGGCACGCCGTGCGCATGGTCGACATCACCTGGCCACTGAGAGGACCGTACTTGTTCGGTGCGTCCAGAATGTCGGAAGCTGAGACCGTCACCGGCTCAGCAGTTGCATCATCCGCAGTGGCCTCGTCACCAGTAGTAGATGCTGCCGCGGCACGCTCGTTGTACACGAAGTTGTCAACGACGAACGCGACACCCCACACAGGCTCGTCACAGAGCGGACCGGCGGCAGCAGCCATTTGGAAGCCCGTGACAATCGAGTTCTCGAGGCGACGAAGCAGATCCGAAAGCGGATGCTGAGCAACGGCACTCTCTGCGTCAGTAGCCGTCGCAGCACCAAACAGCGTGGCGTTGGTCTGGTACTCGGGGATGTTGTTGATGAGCATGTTCGGGCCGACACGACGCGGACCGAAGCTCCAGATGCGGTCGAGAGGCAGCGTCTTCCAGAATGTGTCGTTCGTAGGTGCGCGGAGGAGCTCTTCCAGTCGATGGGTGAAGCTGGAGGCAGCCGACGTCTTGGCCGTAGCGACGGCCAGCGTAGCTGCGGCCGACTCTTCATCCTCCTCCTCTTCTTCCTCTACCAACTCGTCACCACGGGTCTTGCTGGCGTCGAGCAGCACACGCAGCTCGTCGACGTGCTCTTCCAGCAACTTCGCAACACTCTCTGGCAGTGGCAAGGCACGGATCTTGAGCGTCAGCGAGCCGTCTTGCGTGGTTCCGTACGCGATCTTGGGGTCGGTCTCCGCCTGTGGCTGTGGCGACTGGTCGTTTGATGCACCAGAGCCATTGGCAGCCGAGTCCAGCGTCTCTGCAGTCTGTGAGTTGGCCAGCAGCTCACGGAACACGACGCTCTGCTGCGGTGACGGCGATCCGGCGGTCGCGGCGTCTGCCACGCTCTCACGGAAACCCACGAGCGGCTCCGAGACCCGCACAGCGACCTTGGCGAAGCGCTCCTTCAAGTCCTTGATGCACCGCTCCAAGTGGAGCTCACCCAGCGCGATGATCACGTGCTCACCCGTCTCCTGGACCTGCACTTCGACCGTCGGATCGGAACGATACAGACGCTGGAGACCAGCTTCCAACGCAGCAAAGTTGCGTGGGTCTTCTGGCTCCACAGCCACACGCACGATCGGCTTGGCCTGGTACGGCATGCGCGTGAGCGACGGACACAAAAGCGTCGACGACAGCGTCGCGGTCTTGAGCACGTTGTCCTGCAGGCCGACGATACCGACGATGTTACCGGCAGGCACTTCCTCCAGCGCGTGGAGCTCGCGGCCCATCATCATGTACGTGCGAAGCTGGCCCTCACCAACGCGAGAGACGTGCTTGACGTGCTTGAGAATAGCGGCTTCATCCGTCAGCGCCTGGAGCTCCTCTGGCAGACCCTGGAACTTTGGATCCAGCACGTACACTGGCGCACCGGCACGCAGCACGCCACTGTAGACGCGACCCATGGCGACGTACACGTTGTCATCGGCCGCGAGTCCCTGCTGGTAGAAATCCGACAACACGTTGGCTTCGACCGAGATCATCTTGCACACAAAAACGACCACAGGTGCCTCGCTGGTCGTCCCGCAGCTTTCCATCGACTCGAACACGCTGCGCTGTGGCGACGCCGCGGGGATCAGTGCGTCGCTGGCGAAGCCACACAACTTAGCAGCTCGCTTCTGCTGCGCGACCAGCGGACTGGGCAACGCACGCGTCACCATCTTGAGCACGGTCGTGGCGAGCGGCAGCCACCTGCGCATGACGGCCTGGATCGTGAGCTTGCGGTCGCTGTGCTTGAGGTCTCGGTCGCTGACCTGCTTGGCCACACGCAGCTGCTTCGTGAGCTTGCGCATGGTCTCGAGGTCGGCGTCACACGTCACAGGCGCGTTCAGCGTGTTGTACGCCGTCCAGATCGGCTCGAGAATGAACGCGCAGAACATGGTCTGGCTGCTGGACGTCGGCGGCTTGGTCACGATCTTCTTGAGCTTGGCGTTGTAGTAGTGGTCGCCCCACAGCGCCTTGCGAACGACGCGGAACGGAAGCTCGAGCTTCTTGGCGTACAGATGCGCGAAGAAGCCGATGTTGAACGCCCAGCCGTCGAACGCGCTGGCAAACAACACGTTGCCATTCACAGGCGAAAAGAGCAGCTCGTCCTCCAGCGCCGTGACTTCGTTCGTGATGGCCTCGTGGTCTCTGTCCTGTTCTTTCTGCGCCTTCTCTTCTTCAGTAGCGTCTTCATCTTCGGCTTCGTGCTTCGCCAGGACTTCGGACCGGATGAGCGCACTGAGCACGGCGTTGGCCTGCTCCATGATGCGGTTGAGCCGCTCGCAGGCCTCGTACGGCGACAGCTGCAGCTCGAAGATCAGTCGGTCCATCTTGTTGATCACGAGACACGGACGGATGCCTTCCTGCCACGCCTGGCGGATCACCGCGATGGTCTGCGCGCAGACGCCTTCGACGGCGTCGATGAGCACGAGCGCGCCGTCGCAGAGCCGCACGGCCGTCGAGACGTCAAAGGAAAAGTCCACGTGGCCAGGCGAGTCCACGAGGTTGATCAGGTACGGCACGGGCTCGGTGGACGCGTCGTCGTCGGTCGAAGCCGCGGGGCCAGTGGGCGTCGGCTCGTTCAGGAAGAGCAGCGAGATGGCCGACGACTTCATGGTGATGCCGCGCGCCTGCTCTTCCTCCGTGTTGTCCAGATAGCGCACCTATCCATACAGAAACACAGTGAGTACACGGAAGAAGAGAGAGGAAGAATGGATGGGTAGATTCGTCGTACTTTGCCGGCGAGCTTCTCGGAGATGATGCCGTTGGCGGACACGAGCGAGTCGCTGAGCGTGGTCTTGCCGTGGTCCACGTGCGCGAGGATGCAGATGTTGCGGATGCGCTCGGTGGAGCGCTGCAAAGCGCCCAGTTGCGCAGGCGTCACGCGCAGCGTCATTATGGTGGCGGTGGTGGCCTGTCTGGGTTGAAAATGGAGAGCTACGGGCAAGGAAACATTCGGATGGTGGCGGGGTGGCGGTTAGGAACGCAATAGCAGTTAGAAACAACAAAACCCTGTGGAAACGAATACCACAAACAAGACATGGCTACACTTTTTTGATCGTGAGAGCTGCCCCGATTCGATGCCGGTGCATGTTTGATTAGCATTTCTATTAACGTTAGAACGAGTACTCGACCGAAGGGCCAGCCGCCTGCGTGGTGTTTGTCTTGGGATCCTCTTTGCCTTCTCCCTGCTTGGTCTCCTCTTCGTCTGCTTCCCCGTCGTCTTCCTCCTCTTCCTCCTCTTCCTCGTCTTCCTCTTCTTCTTCCTCGTCGTCTTCGTCCTCTGTGTTTTTCCGCGTCGCCGTCTTCTGTAATCGGCCGTGAGCAGCCACTTCGGCAGCGTCTTCGTCCTGTGACGCGTCATCTTCCTCTTCTTCCTCCTCCTCCTCTTCCTCCTCGTCTTCTTCCACTTCAACGCTCTTTTTCCGCTGCTTGCTCTTCTGCTTGGACGTCGACAGCGGCGACTCTTGTGAGATACGACTCGCGGCCAGCGACGCCTCCAGCACTTCGGCCTCATCCGCCTCCTCGTCTTCCATCGTATCCACCGCCGAGTCTTCCTGCGGCTCTTCCTCCGTTTCTTTCATCTCTTCATCTGCGTCTGCCTCCACGTCGCCACTCGCCTTCTTTTTCCGACGCGAAGTCGTCTTCCCCTTGCTCTGCTTGGCTTTCTTACTGCTGCTTGGCTCTCGTCCTGCCAGTTGATCGGCGTAGTCGTTCAGCGCCTGCTTCTTCAGTGCCTCAATGCGCTTGCGTCGCGTCTCCAACTCGCCCTTGGAGCGTCCGACCAGCGCTGCGATGCGGTAGCGGATGATCTCACGCAGCGGCAGGAACATGTGCGTCGCGTACCATCCGCCCAGTAGCGTTGGCTTGTCCAGCGTCTGGAACTGCGCAATCCACGCCACGACCTCCTCGTCGTCGATCTCGTCCAGCTGGAACAGCACATTCGCACTCGTCAGCGGCACGCCGAAGATCTCGTACGTCTTGTCGCTGCCTCCGCCCCCTCCATTGGCCGCCATCGCCGCCGAGGTCGAGATGCTGCTGGCGCGGTCTTCTTCGTCTTCGTCCTCCTCGTCCTCTCCATCCATCGCCGTGTCGTAGTACTCATCATTGTCCGAGTCCCACTCCGTCATCGGCGTCGCTCGGTCGTTCATGCTGGGCGATGGGCTGCTCGCTGGCGTCTGGAACTGCTGAGGCGTCGACTGTTGTTGCTGCTGCTGCTGCTGCTGCGTCGCCTGCGCCTCACTCGGATCCACTAGGAACGACCGCCGCGTCTCGCCTCTCAGAAATCTCTCCTTGCGTCTTCTCTTGTTGGCCTGTGAGTTTTCGTGCTCGGACGTCTGCGTGACCTTGGCGATACGCGGGCCCTTGGGGTTGATGCCGCTGTACTTTTTGGTGCGTTTCCGACTCGGATGCGTGACCTTCGCGTGGACCAACTCGCGATTGTTGCGCAGCTCGATGACTTGGTACTTGGCCGAGTCGCTGCTCGTGCGCGGGTCGTAGCCCATGCGGATCCACGAGCCGCGCCACGGGCCGTCCACGAACACGTAGCACAGCTTCCGCAGAATGCGTCTCGCCGCGCGCCGCTCCACAAAGTCCAGACCCACAAACAGCTTGGGCCGCAGCCAAATGGGCTTCTGCGCCAGCTTGTCCTGGAGGTTCTTGAGCACGTCGTCGTCCACGTTTTCGTTCGAACCCACGGGCCGCCGACGGATCACTGGGTTGTCAGGCCGTGGAGCTGCTGGCGCGGGCGTGTCGTCGTGGAAGTTGAGATACGTCATGGTCGTGGACGGCTTCTTGGCCGACTCGGTGGGCTGGTAGCCGCTGCGCTGGCGGAACTCGTACTTCAGCGGGAGATCCACTTTCGAAAACACCTCGGGCACCATCTCCAGCTGCGGCTCCTCCTGCACGCGCAAGTACGGCCGCAGACTCGCCTTGATCGCCAGTTGGGACTTGGATCCTGTATACGTGGACATGGCGTCCGCAGGCATCACCGCCCCCACAGGCAACGCCGTCGTTGAAGTGGAAGAGCTCTCTGTGGACGAGCTCATCGAAGGCTTGGCCACGAGGTCGCTGGTGACGGCGTCCGGGTAGAACTGGCGCGCCGTGAAGTACTGGAAGTCGGCCATGCCCTCGCACACGTACTTCTCGCGCACGACGCCGACGATCTCGCCTTCAAACGACGGTGTTTTGTCGCCTTTCTTGCGCTTGAGCCGCAGCAGCAGCGTCTGCGTCTTGGTGAGATCGGCGAACAGCGGCTTGCACGACGGCTCGCTGGGCCGCAGCTTCACGGGCAGAAACTGGCTCTTGGTCTCGTGGGTCTGCTGCAGCGCCTTCAGGCCGCCCACCGTCTGCAGCACGCGCTCCATGTTCGTAGAGTACACGGGCAGCTCCAGTCCAACAAGCGACTTGACGCCGTCGCCGTGGAGAGGAAGTTTGAGCGCGTGGTACGGCAGCTCCACGTCGTTGTCGTCATCGCCACTTAGCTCATTGGACGCGCCGTCGTCTGGAGAATGTGCTGCATGGGAGTACGGCAGCAGCGCCTCCTCCGGATACGCGTCTTCCTCCTGCTTCCCCTCGCGCTCCGTGGTCCGGGACATGCTTCCATTCATTTTCGAGCGGATGCCGAGAGTTGCGGATGCGTAACCTCCAAAAGGGTAACCTAGGAGTACTGCACTACCTCTACTAATAGGATATCCCCGTGATATGGAATGTACTACTAGTGACATATAGTGACATATACGGATGCGGGAGTGATGGTCTTCTTGGTCCTGATCTCCCCAGTTTTGAAAACCAAAATCCAAAACAGGCGGCAAAACGCGTCCACCAAAGCGCGAACGTGATCGCCCCCGCGCCATCGAGAAATGGACTCTTTAGCGGCGTCGCGCATGCGCACGGCCAGCGCAGCCACCAGTGGATGCGTCATGGACTTCGGCACGTCGTTCCAGCCGTCCAAGCGCCAGAGAATCGCGTCGGAAGACCACGAAATGACTGAGAACGACGCGAGCACAGTGACCCAACAACAACCATCGTCGTCGTCATCGATGAGCCTGCTGGACAGGCTAGTATACGAGGTCACGAGCGGCTCTTCGTCAGCGTCCTCTGCGTGGCGCCTGTCTAGCGAGCGCTCCATCGCGCAGAACCAATCGTACTTGAACGAGCAGCTCGAACACGCCGCGTTGCTCAGCGGCAGCAGCGAGATGACGCTAGAGCACAGCCGCCTGCCGTTCTCCGCACTCATGGCCGAGCACGCACACGCCGAGCGAGTGGAGGCGCACGTGCGCCACGCGATGGATATCGTGAGCTGGCTGCTGGTTGTGCGGCAACAGGATCTGCGGCAGCAGGAGACGCTGATGGACCGCCAGCGCGTGCTGGACAAGGACGTGGAGCGCAAGCAGCACCAGCTCACGCAGTGCGCGCTGGAGATCGAAGGGCTCAAGCAGCAGTTGGCGCAGCAGGAGAACATGTTCCACGGTCGCGAGCAGGCGCTTGTGGCCGAGCGACGTGCGCTGCAGCAGGACAAGAAGCACTTGGAAGTGCTGTGCGCCAAGCTGCAGGGCCAGGAGACAGCGTTTAAGGCGCAGCTGCGACGCAAAGACGTCGAGTACGAGCGACTGAAGAAAAGCCTCCAGGACGCAGCTCAGCGCAGTAGTAAAGAGCCGCGTGGGATGGCGATGGGCAAGCCGCTGAATGGACTGAGCGAGCGAAGACAGACAACGGCGCAGCGTGTGACGCAGTCGCCCGAGACGCTCATGAACCGACGACTGATCGAGAACCTGGAGCAAAAGCGCGACGATCTGCTGTTTGAGAACGACGTTCTGTCGCGAAACTTTGAGGCTCTACAGAAGCAAGTCGAGTCGGTGTCGGTGCAGTACAGGAAGTCGGTGCAACTCTTCTTGGTGCATCGAGGCGACGATGAAGACCGCACGGAGGAGACGCAGGAGTTGGCTCGCGTGCCGCTCGACGACTTCACGCCCACGCCGCTGCAGCTCGGCGTCAAGGCCAACGTGCCTGCCTACATCGCTGAGACGGTCGACAAACTGACGCATCAGTTGCAGCTCTTTCAGCGTGCGATGCAAGCCGAGCTCGAGCGTTCAATCCGGAATCCTAACGAAGATCTGGTCGAAGCCCTCAAGGAAAAGCTTCACGACGCCCACGCGATCATCGCCGAGCAGGATCGACTGCTACAGGCTTCGCTGCTACCACCAGCTACTTCCAGTGGTGGTGTGGAGCCTGGAATGAAGAAGACGGGAGCTGGTCAATACACGCTCGAGAAGGAAAACATTCACGTGAACACGGGCAAGCAGTCGCAGAGTCGAGGGACTGCAGTCCGTCCTGGAGCGAGGCGAAGGCCCGTGGAGCAGTTGCTTCTGGAGCAGTGGACGGACGAGCTGGAGGGCGAATGGGCGGAGGCCAAGCGCAAGCACAAGCATCTCGATGACGAGCGCAAGCTGCTGCAGTCGCAGGGCGAGTCGCTGGACCAGAGCCGACTGGCGTTCGAACAGCGGACGTTCGAGCACTTTTTTGGAGCCTTCGATGACAGTGAGGACGTCGTGATGCAGGACATGGACTGCCCCACGACGCCACGCACCGCCACGTACCTGCGATCCATCGGCATCTATCCGTCCGTGGTGGACGAGACCCACAGCTGAACGAGGGGGCATCCGCTGAGGTAGTTTTAGTAGTATTCATCATCAATTATTCGTAGTATAGCGGATCCCACGCGACGCACATACACGCCAAATACACAACACACATACTCGTAGTACTCTCCTAGTCCCTAAAAGCACGCGAAGACGTCGCCGTTGGCCGACAGCGACGAGTCCGACCGCGGGCGCTTGGTCCAGTCGACGGCAGTCTCTTCATCCGGCGTCTTGCGCGTGGGCGACACGAGGCCGAGCGACTTGACGGGCTCGCTGGTGAAGCCGTCGTCGAAGTTCTGCGTGCACTCGTGGCTCTCGCACTCGGGCACAATAGGCGGCACGACCTGGCGCTGCAGCAGCTCGTCCCAGTCCAGCGCCTTGAAGAACGCGTGGTCCATGGCCTGCTCGGCGGTGAGCCGGCTGCTCGGACTCACACGCAGCAAGCCCTGCAGCAGCGACACGGCGGCGCCGGAGAGATGCGGCGGGTAGAACACGCGGCCTTGCTCGATGAGGTCGAAGAGCCGACGCAGGTTGCCGCTCTGGAACGGCGGCGCGCCCGTGAGCAGCTCGTAGATGAAGCAGCCGAACGACCACATGTCCGTCTCCACGCCGTGGCCGTTCTTGTGGACCATCTCAGGCGACAGATACTCGGGCGAGCCGCAGAACGAGTAGGTGCGCTTGCCGTCGGCCATGTCTTCCTTCGCGAAGCCAAAGTCCGCGAGCTTGACGTGTCCCTGCGCGTCCAGCAGCACGTTCTCGGGCTTGAGGTCTCGGTAGATGATGCCCTTGGCGTGTAAGGCACGCAGCGCCGAGAGCACTTCCGCGGCGTAGAAGACCGTGGCGCTCTCGCTGAACTTCTGCTGCTGCTGCTGCTGCAAGTGGAAGAACAGCTCGCCGCCCTGGCAGTACTCGAGCACAAAGTTGAGGTCCTTGTCGGTCTGGAACGACGAGAAGAGCTTGACGATGAACGGGTGCGAGCCGCCCAGCGTCTCCAGCACCTTCTTCTCCGTGAGCGTGTGCGCGACCTGCTTGCGCTGGATCAGCCGCTGCTTGTCCAGCGTCTTCACCACGTACACGTCCTGCGTCGAGCGGTGCCGCGCCAGCGCCACTTGCTGCGCGAACGTGCCGCGGCCGATCACCTTGAGCAGCGTGAGGTCGTGCGGGTCGATCTGCGGCTCCAGAGAGGCTACAGAGGCCGCGGAAACGGCGTTTGTGGGCGACGAGAAGCCCGAGGCCACGCCGTGCGCGGCGTGGGTCTTGTACAGCGCGGCGGACGGCGACAGCGCGCGCTTCTTGGACGCGGATCCGCTGGTCGAGGGCGACGAGGGCGTCGAGGGCGGCGGCGTCGAGGGGGTGCAAGGGTGCTCGGGACCATCACTCTGCTTGTTACACGCGGTTTCGTTGGCGTTGGCGTCGTTGGCGTCGTTGGCGTTGTTGGCGTTGTTGGCGTTGTTAGACTCGTTTTCGTTGGTGTCGTTAGACTCGTCCGCAGGGTTTTCCATGACGACCGCGTCTTTGAGGATGCTGCCAGCAGCGAAGCACTCGACCGACTGGAAGAGCGAGAGCGATGAGACCTGGAGAGTTTCCATTTTGCTGTCGTTGGTACCTGCGGGGTGGATTCGAGAGTGGGGAGCTGCCCAGCAGAGACAGTCAGCGGCGGTGAGGCGCGTGGCCAGCGAAGGCATAGACGCCGCCAATCTGGTGCCGGCTGGATGGCCGACCCGCGACCAGTGACGGGTCTTGTTGGAGGGAAACCGCGCGCCGATAAACCAACGAATAACTCGCACGATAGTTTTCATGTGCGGCACCGCAACCCTTTCGAAACCGATCCAAAATTTCCTCCTGTCTCTCCAAACCACTCAGCTCATCTCCGACTTCAGGTTCTTTTTTTCACGTTGTATTCTTTATTAGAGGTTACTTGTAATGGGGTAGAGTTGAATTTTTCTTTGACATGGCATGTTTGTAATCGTTATGGCAGGTCCATCGAAATCAGCTCTGAACCGGATGCTGTAATTTACGTGATAAAATTTTCTTTTCTTTCCCGAGTCGGAGAGGATGAGTCACTTCAGCTTTTCTGCCGCCGAGTTCAGAGACGGGCTAGGGCTTGTATTAACTCCGTGTTTGCGCTAAATCGTACCTAAAACCACCCCAACACCTCCAAATACAAGCCCAAGTTGAAGTTGATTTCGGAACCAGGTGTCACAGACACCTCTCCTCACCATGGTCTCATCCCCTCGTCCAACAAACCGATCTTTCGTTTCCTGCCTTTCCCGCCTGTGCGTCTAACAATTCGGAGCTGCGCTTCAACCGCCTTTCTTTTGGATCTCGTATGCTCTTCCGC
>JAADXB010000663.1:0-11074 GCA_023337495.1 Pythium diclinum
CACCGATGGAGGTCAACGAAAAACAGTGAAGCCATGTGGGCGAGGAGCTACGGAGAGAGATGATTGGCTGAAAAGATCGTTGAATCCAACTGACTCGATATATATTGTTTTGATTCGCTGAAAATGAAAAATGAGCTTGCATTTTAGCAAATGAAAAGTATGACGGATTGGACGGACAAACGCCATGCAGCTGGAAATGGAAATGGGGACGCCACGCACTGACGCACACACGTGGGTGGCCGCAAATTGACTGAGTACCAGCTGAGTCGTTCTATTTCTATGTTGTGAGCATGTCTATCGTTGATATTGGCGTCGTGGTTCATTCCTCTTCTTCCTCCTCTTCACTGTCTTCGCTCTCGTCGTCGTTCCCGTCGCCGTTCTCAACGTCCACGTCGACGTCCACATCAACATCCACGTCCACATTATAGATGACGATGGTCGCGCCAGGCGGCGCACTGGGCAGTAGATCATCCAGCGATACTGTAGGCGTCTCACGTGCTTCGTCTTCCGATGAATCGTCGTCGTTGTCTTGTTCGGAGCCGTCGGTCTTGGCAGCTCCATCGGTTGTCAGGCCGAGACCGGTGCCATGCGATGGCTGGACTCCGTGTGCATGCGCCTTGTGGATGCGGAGATGCACGGCATTCGATGTGTGGACACCACATAGCAGCGCTACGAGCGCAGTCGCCGCGAGCGATAACCCCTTCATGTTTGACGGTCCTAGGAGGTCTCCACACTCGAGTTTCTTTGAAGTGGCTACAGTACCGCTGGGTGTTATAAACCTGTCGTCAGTAGGTTTTCCTGTCTCAAATATTACAAACCTGATCATGTAGGTTTGAATTGGCGTTCATGTGCGACATCAACTTGGAAAACGACGCAACCAAACGAAAATGGAAGCTATGTGGACGCGCAGTTTGCGGTCTCACGGCGACACCATGACAGCTCCCATTCGTCCACGGCGTCGCTCAATGCATACAAAGACATTCTTTAAGCTGGTGGTCGCTCTGCTGGCGTCGCTGCCGCTCAGTGAGGCCCAGAGTACGCCAACGCCGTCGCCGACAACCAAACAGGAAGGCTGCCAGAGTTCATGCCGTCCCATTTCCTGCATCACGACATGGTGGCACGACGACGCGGATCCTGTCCCGCTCATCGGCGCTGCCGTCTTGGTATTCTTCGCGACGTTTCTGCCGCGCGTGCTCGTGCGCCTCGTCATCTTCGTGCTCACGAAAGTGCCGTTTATCGTCCAGTACGTCACCACTTCAGTCAGCCTTTATTTCCTCATCAGGATGGCCCTCTAACTGTGCGAATTACCACTTCAGAACGGCCGAAGACTTTCGCGAGCACTGCTCTGGCTCCTCGGCGTACCTCATGTCGGCGTCGCTTGTGGTTATCGCGCTCTCGGTCTCGGATCTCGTGGGCTTTTTCTGCCATTTACACAGCTACATTTGGGGCATGTTCTTCATCGTGTGGCTCTACTCGCTGTTCAACGTCGTCGAAAGTGTACGCCACTTGCTCACTGCTGTATGATTACATCCAATGCCTCATCTGACCGTGTTTGGGATTGTTTTAGCTGGCTGTGCGTCGCTTTGTTGGTGCGAACGGTGACCTGTCCAAGCGCGTGGTGATCTCCGAGTCGGTCAAGATCCTGCGGCTCACGACGCTGCTGATCATCGCGCTGATCATCTACTCGTCAGCCGTCGGCAACCAGGCCATGCTCAAATACTCGGTGCTCGCTGTCATCGGTATCGCCATCGCTCTTGGCTTCGTGCCCTCGGTTCGTAGCTTCTCATTCAGTGGATACGATTACTTCGTACGTTTTGCTGACTTATGTTTGGTGGGTTTGTTACCCAGTTCCATAACGTTGTGGGCGGCCTCTTCCTCGCGTTCAACTCGCAGTTCAAGATGGACGACTTCATCGAAGTGGGTGACGCGCTGGGCTTCGTGCATCGCGTGTCGCTTCGATACACCACGATCGTGACGACCGAGGGTACGCAAGTGTACGTGCCCAACAGCTTCTTTTTGTACAAGCCCATGGTGAACTACTCGCAGCGACCGAAGCGTGACATCGACATCCGAGTCCGAGTCTCAACGGCGACCTCAGTGGAGACGCTGCGACTGTGTCTCTCCAAGCTCGAGATCATGCTGCAGTCCCTCCACATGGGGCTCACGTCCCACGAAGAAAACCAGTCGGATCTACGCCACGGTGAAAAGTGGGAGCGGTTCTTCTTCGTGGCGATGGAAGAGCTGTACGAGATCCGCTTGTACTCGTACACAGATGAGCTGGACGAGCGCAAGTACGCGATGATCCGGTCCGAAGTCTGGCTCGCAGTCATGGAAATCATGGAGGAGCTGGGCGTTGAAGTGGTGGAAGAGAAAACTGCGACGATGATTACCAGTGACGAGAACGAGGGCTCCAGCCGACGGACAGTGACTTTCACAGCGGCAGGAGGAGATCGGGCTCCTGCCAGCTCCCCGTCAGCGATGGGCGGCCAGAACCGGAACACGCTCGAGTCTCCGTTTGCGTCCGAGATGAACACAGTGATCGGGGCTACTGGCGCACGAACATCGCTGTGAGTTAATCGTCAACGTGAGTGATTGAGTATTAGCCTTGGAGATGGCTGGATACAATATTGGGGTGTTGGGTAGCTGTGATGCTGTGATGTACTTTTGTGAGCCCTATTTTGGTTTGGACAGAAGATGACAGACTTGGAAGACCCCGCCCGAATTGTCCGCAGCCAGTCCACCATCAAGTCTTGTCGCGAGTCCGACTGAACGTGGTATTTGTGAGCTCTGTGGACCTGTGGAAAGGAAGCTCCTTGAGGAGAGCGCGCTGACTGCTTTGGTGGGAATTGATTATAGTCTTTATTTAGCCGGCAACGAGAAGCAAGCTGACGCGCGGTGGTATCACAACAGGACTTGTTGGCGTTTGGGTGGTACGGCACAGCCGAGCCGTCGATTACCACGTCGTAGTACGAGGATGCGTGGTGTTCGGGCGTGGCTCATCCGTGCCAACGACTGGTGGGAAGCCGTGCAGGTGGAGCTCCATGGTCAGTACTCGGTGTCTCGCCTCGTGGCGCTACGATCATACTGCGAACGAACGAGTCTACTCCGTGCCATCGCCATCACTGTGCTCACGCCCGTTCCGTGCCTCGCCGTTATTGTTGCCATGGACACGCTGCCGCTGGCATCTCCGTACGCTGGTCTGGAAAAGCAAACCTTCGGTTTTTGGTTCCGAACGTACTTCACGTGCTGGCTGCTCACATTCATGTCGATCACGCTCATTTGCCAAGTCATTCCCGTGCTGCCGATGTCGACGCGTCGCCTGTGGTGTATTTCCCTCGTGATTCCCGGACTTTTGATCCTCACAGCCTATGGATACAGCCAGATTATCGGGTTTCCAGTACCGTTTGCGATTCAGATGGACACTGGTCCCTGGATCCTGCTGCTCGGCGCAGCCTCGTGGTACTCGTGGAAAGAAACACTGCGCATCGACAAGCAGACACGCGATGATCTCGTGCGGTATCTCAAGGTCTTCCAAGCTCAAGTCGTCATCATCCTCGTGTACACCGCCTACAACGTCACCTTCACGCTCATCGGACGGTCTCATCAAACTGCATTCTCCGGATTGCTGCCAGCTATCAAGATGATGTTTAAGAACTGGGTCAGTGCGGGCCTCGTCCACCTTGAAGATCTGGCGCCGACGATCATCGTGTTCAACGTCGACGTGTTCCACGCGCTGTACGTGTCGCTGACAATGCAGCAGTCGCTCACGCCCGGCTCGATGATTGTGGTCATGGGTGTGGACGTCGCCCAGTCCATCATCGCCTTCTACGAGATCCACAAGGTACTCCAGCGCATCCGTGAATCAGCTCGAACACTTGCGAGGGCGGGAGTGAGACTCACAGGCCAAGCGGACGTTGACAACATGGATATTTTCACGCTGGCGGCCGAGATACTCGAGAGTAATCAGCGAGTTCGCGAGCACCCTGACGTGGCAAATGCTCGTCATATTGTTGGAGTTCGGCGGCGATCGTCGGTGAGACGAAGTTGGAACAGGAAGTATTTCGGCGGCGCTGACGGCGCACCAGGCCGGACAGGAACGAAGATGGCAACTGCTAAAGTCGGCCCATCGCTGGAAGATTTTCCAGCTCCCACTCCCGCTGTATCGGAAGACGCCACTGCATCAGCTACCTCGTCTCGAGCGTCACTCACTAGGCTGGAAAGATGCCAAGTGGACTGTGTGCAAGATGTTCTCAAGCTACTCCACATGACGGAGTTCTACGTGCTCATCGAGTACGCCGAGGTCATGATGGCCACGCTATACGGTACGTTGCAATCTGCTTCACTTCTTTCAATGACGAAATGCTAACAGTGAACTTTGTATCAATGAACTAGCCGTGTACCTGTCCCTGTTATCGTGTCTTCCAAACCGCATCTACTACACGCAGCTCAGCCGACTCAGCGACGACGAGATGCGGATGGTCGCGAGCCACGTCTCGATGTACGCGTTCTTGGAGCTCGTGTCCTACTTTGTTCTCTGCGTGGCTCTCAGCCGCAAGTTCAAGAACTTCAGTCCGACTCGCCAACTCGCATTCGCATTGCAGTCCCACTGGCGGATTGTCCTCTCGACATTTGCTGTGTGGACATTCGTGACCGTCCAATTTGCTCTCGAACACTACGGTAACGTGGCATGTTATGTGAGACTGAAAGTGGAAGCGTTGTGGCTCAGGTTGTGCTGTGTTAACTAGGGGCGGACTACACGTTTCAATTCAAATGGCTACGCACATAAGAACAGATAAACTCCTAGCCTCCGACGTGAATCAACGGCATTCAGTCGAGCTTCTCCACCGGACTGGGAAGCCAATCAAGTCATCAGTCTCGCTGAACGCGCAAGCCGAAATTCACGCGTCCCCATTGCTTGTTGCTGCGTCCCACTGAGGATACAGCTTTGGTGTTCCGACGTCGTGCTACAGGTAAGACGGGATGTATCGCTGATACGATCCATCTTTATTTAGCCAAGTTGTCACTCGCTGGTGATGTATCAGCCCCCCACGAGGTCAGCGGTTGCTAGAGGTGGTCGGGCTCGTGGTAGACAAAGAGACTTGTGAAGGCATTGAAGCATTTGACAGGAATCTTCATGTCGAAGTTCAAGTGTCTACGAATCGCAGATCGGTTGTGGGAATCCGTACAAGTCGAACTCCACGGCCAGCACTCGGTGTCTCGCTTACGTGCGCTTCACCACTACTGCGGCCAGACCAGCCTGCTTCGAGCAGTCGCAGTCGTGTGTCTGACGCCACTTCCGTGTCTCGCAATCGTCGTCGCTATCGATGCACTGCCATTGGTCTCACCAAATGAGGGGCTCGCATCGCAAACCTATGGGTATTGGTTCCGCTCGTGTTTCAGCAACTGGTTGTTGACATTTGCGACGATCAGCGTGGCCGGTGAGATCGTGCCGGTGCTTACAATGTCAGCAAGACGCCAGTGGCTGATCTCCGTCGTCATCAGTGCTTCCATGGGTCTGATCCACTACGCCTGCAGCAGAAGTGTCGCCTTTCCTCTCCCCTTCACGATCCACATCGGCACGTCTGTGTGGCTTGCGCTGTTGATCCCAGCGCTGCGAATGAGCTGGAAAGAAGTTCTTCGTCACAATGTCGAAGCGCGAGACACCCTGACGAGATACCGTACCGTGTTGCGGGCGCTGATCTTTTTGATCGTCGTGTACACAGTCTACAGTGTCGTGTTCACTCAGCTCAACAATACCGAGCAGATCATTCTGTCGGGTTTATTGCCCGTTGTCAAGACATTTTTCAGGAATTGGGTCAGTCGTGGTGTGCTCCACCTCGAAGATCTCGCGCCGTGCATCATCGTGTTCAACGTCGACGGCTTCCACGCGCTCTACGTGTCGCTGACCATGCAGCAGTCGATGGCACCCGGATCGTTGTCAGTGATCATGGCCGTCGATTTTGTGCAGAGCGTCGCCGCGTTGTTCGAGATACGAAAGGTTTCCCGTCGGATCCACGAGTTGGCGAGTTGCCTTCAGGATCAAGGACCCGCCTCCCCAACAAGCGGGCTCAACTTCGATGTTGTCGGCTTGGCGGTGACGGTTGTGGACGAAAACGAATGGCTCCGCGAGCATCCCAGCATTCGAACCGCGCGCCATTTCCGAGCTTATCACCGTCCATCCGTGACCCATCGACAGGCGTTCGGTGTACTCGTCGCTACCACAAGAATTCTGCCGACGGACGCAATGACGACGCTTCATGAACTGGAGATCGTTCCCCGCAGTGCTGCAGGGCCCAGCTTGGGACACGCACGAAAGGCATTAAGTGCCCGCGAAATGATGCAGCTCGAGTACGTGCAGAGTGTACTGAAGCTGCTCCACATGACCGAATTTTACGTGCAAATGGAGTTTGTTGAGGTCATGATGGCCTCGCTCTACGGTACGTTGTTCGGTTAGTGTGAAGCATGGAAGTGTGCTGTTAATTAACGGGTTCATGTTCTGTAGCCGGGTATCTGGTTGCCATCTCCTACCAGCCAAACCGCGTGTTCTACACGCAACTTAGCAAGCTCAGCGACGATCAAACGCGCGAGGACGCAGGACGAGTCCTGCTGTACGCGGAATTGGAGCTCGCATCGTACGTCGTGTTTTGCCTCGGTGTCAACTACCATATCAAGCACTTCTCGCCGACGCGGCAACTGGCGTTCGTATTGGAGAAGCAGTGGCGTCTCATCCAGGCGATGTTCGTCGTGTGGATGTTCATGACCGTCCAGTTCTCACTCGAACACTTCGGTGAGTCATCCCTCACGACGCAAGCTTTGCTAGAATTTGGTGTCGTATTTAAATTGTGAGTTGGCTGCAGGAACTGACTACGCGTTCCAGTTCAAGTGGTTGCATCACACGAACCACTGAGGTGTTTGGAGAACTTTTATGAAATGTGATGCCGTGCGGCATTTTCTGGGAAAGGACGCATCGAATTGCATCATGAATTGCAAATGAATTCTTCGTGAAGAGGCCGCGTGATTTCGGAAAAAGAGCGGCATGGAGGTCAAGTTGTTCTGCGTTATTCCCGAACTGGGAAGCATATTTCCCGTGGAAGTAGATCTACGCGAAGCCGTCGATGTCCTGAAGAAGAAGATCAAGGAAAAGAAGCCCAGCGCGATTTTCTTCGATGCTGATCTGCTCAAGTTGTATCTCGCGAAAGACGGCGACCAGTGGCTGCGAGCAGAAGACCTTGACATCAAGGAGCTCGAGCGGAACCGCTGGCCAGCTCGAATCAAGCTCCTCATGCAGGAGGAGCTACGCATGGACACGACCTTGAACCTGAACAACGACGCGTACTTCGGCAGCAGCTTCACGCGGGGCTGTGGAGACGTTCATGTGCTCGTGGAGCTGCCGGAGGAGTCGGAACTGGGCTCCCACTACAGGCGTAAGTGCGCTTTTTCTGTGTGTGTCCTTCCCGACAACCGGCATTGATTTTGTGCTGCTGGATCGTGTTAGGACTGGGTGGATCCGGCGGATCGTTCGTAGACGAGCTGTTCTTCGGGTGTTCGCCGTGGTCGTATCTGCGATCGTGGTTTCCTATGGGTGAAGCCTTGAAGATGAAAAAGCAAGATTAGGCTCTACTGCATCTCATCGTCTGCTATAAAATGTAGTGAAGGTCGTGATGGAATCACTGAGTGTTGTGTCGGAAGAAGAGTCCAGTATTCTTAACCACGTTTGCTTCACAACAGTGGTATACATTCAGTAGAGCTGCTTGGCGGCATGCGAGATGGCCTCCATCTCGCTGAGCTCCTGGACGAGGTCGTCTTCGAGCTGCAGAGCGCGGTCACGCAGTTCCCACACGCGGTTCGACTTGCGTCGGCTTTCAACGCGGATAAAGCGGCTGAAGCAGCTCACGATCGAGTCCACGGCACCATGAAGTGTCTGCTCGCTGTGACGGTACTGCTTGGACAGTTGCTGAAGAGCCCTCGCGTTTTCGCTGGTCAGCGCCTGGTCGTCAACACGATCAGTGAGCCAGTTGGGGGTGAAACTCACAGGGCTAGAGGCTGATGACGGGGACGCAGACGACGATGGTGACGACGACAAGTAGAACGGCGAGTCCGCGTACTGCATGTACATGGCCGTCGACGTTCCCATGGAGAAGAGACCGCGAGACGGCGACGCATCTGGTGTTATCACGGGCTTCTCGTGGACGGGGGCGAGTCCATGCGAACTGGCAAAGTTGTGCATCGTGGTGTCGTTGGCGCGGCGTCGTTGAAGCACCGAGTCGTCCAGACTCGTCCGAGTGGTCATGATCGGCGAGCTGAGCGTGTCGTCTTGAGCATAGCTACGCGCGTTGCGCTGTCGGCTATTTGGAGTGCCAACAAGCGACTTCGCGGCGCTGGACGTGGACCGTTGCAGTCCTCGATGACGACTGTCAGCCGAGTTGCCGCCAGGAAGTGAGGTGAACTCCACAGCGGACTGGAGCCAGCGACCGCCGTGCCATTCAAATCGATTCGCGGCTGACAGGCACTCGAGTCGAGTCGCACACGCTGCTTTCACTGTGGAGACCAGAGCCTCCATGAAGGTTTCTACGAACATTCACTGATCAGGTCATATGAGTTTAATCAAGTTGGGTGCGACGAACGTACCAGTCGTGAACCTGTCGTCAGAAGCAAACGAGTCCTTGTACGCGACCAGGCAGCTTCGATCCTTGTCGCTGCCGACTAGAACTTCGAAGAAGAGTTCGTGTTGATCCGCCATCGCCGACGCAAAACCCACGTTGAAGCCACTCGACGAATAGCTTTCGTCTGGGAGAGCATCTAACCCAGCGCCAGACACTTTGCCTTCCTTCACTTGGGACAGCCAGCTCTGCAAGTCGGACGTGAGTCGACTCGCACCGCGACTGAGGGGACAGCCAGCGAGCTGACTGGACAGCGCAAGCCACCGTGCCTGGCGGGAGTTCAGATCCGCTGTGAGTGTCGATACGGCATTCGACGCATCCTTGAGACAGCCTTGGAGAATTGACAGCGAAGATTCCAGCGACCACGCGTCGTCGTCATCTTCGTCCTCGTCATCTGAGCCGCCAAAGCGGTGATAGTCATCGCCAATTCGGTAAGATGAAACCGCGGGCGACGCTGCTGGACTGTCTGTTCTTGATCCTCGATGGCGACCGCGCTTGACAGACGTTAGAAGGCGCTGGACAGTCGATAGAACGCGAGTGAGCTGATCCTGTAACTGGCTGACGATGCTCAGTTTGTCCTTGAACAGATCCAGCTGATAAAAACGAGTGTCCTGTGTTAGTATCATTCCGGGTGCCTCCAGTAGACCTCATCGTACCTGTGCGGCGACTTCGTCCATGACGCGCTGACGATGGCGTGCGCGCACTTTGTCAAATCGGTCCTCAGGCAGCCCTGTCGTGAACAGATCAGTGAGTACTTCAGTGAAGCCGCAATATAACCGACGGCGACGTACATGAGATGTTGAGATCGTCCTTGAACGCGTGAGAGAAGAGTGCGTCGGCATCGATCGACGTTTCTTCGGACGCTGAGAGGATCTCGTAGACTTCAGCCTCCGTTTTGGCTCGGAAGAGCTTGTCTTCCGCTCGCAGAAACAGAGCCACGCCGACACCAAAGAGGATCCGCACGCCTTGGACGAAGAACGCGTCCCATATACGCAGCACCGTCGGCAAAGGGATCGCTGTGGCCGTGAAGAGGCTGAGAAACCACCGCTCGGTCGCGCGATTGATCGGGAAGCCAAGCACGTCCAAGTGGGCGACTAGCGTTGGGGCACGCTCTTCTAGCACGTAGTTGAACGCTGCAATGTCCACCTGCAACGCCGGGCGGTAGCCGTGGAAGTATCCTGGTAGGTAAATGTCTTGGAGACTAAAGAAACAACATGTTGTGAGGAATAGCTTGTAAAGGCTCATTCAGCGCTAGAGGATGTACCTGTTAATCACCCAGAATGCCGAGTCTTCGTCAAGATAGGCGAGCAGCAAGCACGAGACTTTCCACGGACATGGATGCGAGTAAGGACTACAACAAACACGAGAACAGTGGGTATAACAGTCGAGCTTCCGGCCAGGAGAGAGAACTTACTTGAACCGAGAGATCGCAATGAGAAGTCGTCGTCTCGCGCTCACTTCCCACTCGGGCGCGGCGGCGTCACTTGGGTACACGTACTGACCCAACTCACCCTTGCCGACCTGCTTGAGCGAGTTGGTTGTCGTCACGATCGTGTTGGGCACGTCCGAGTCGCTTGATCCTTCTTCCAGCTCGTCTCGGCTCGCACTAGTCTCGGGTACTTGCGTGTCGCCACCACTGGTGTCTCGACGAAAGCGAGTCGTAGAACCTGGCGCGTTCTGGCTGATCTCGTACATTGAGAGTGCGCACAACCGCGAGAAGATCATCTTGTTTTCCGGATCGTGGAGTGCGTTCTTGTCGATGGGTCCACTGAGCTCGTCGAAGAAACTTGGCGGTGCGGCACTGGCTTTTGACTCGGCGATGTTGTCTTTGAAGATCGAAATTGTCTTACTGGCCGTCTTGGACACTTTTCGGATAGTGCGTTTGAGCTCCGCACGCCGCTGTAAGTCACTCGCCCCAGAGAAACCTTTCCACAAAGCGCCACGGAGTTCGTCTGGGATCCCTGCTCGCACGGCCGACACAATCTGACCAGCAAGGAGATGAGATCTAGCGGTATGATCGTGATAGAATAGATGAAAGCACGGTCTCACCTCTGGCGTCGGCTCGTATTTTCCTGTCGAGACACACTGCTCCAGCTGGGTGTACTTGGTCTCCGCGTGGCCTTGCAATAGCAGTGACAGCCATTTCCTATCGAGTCAGTCGCGACCACAAAGATGAGTGTCTCCAGCACGTCAGTTCTCGTCAATTCACCAGCTACTTACCTAGCAGAAGGGGTGAGCTCGTGGCGTTTGCCGTCTGCAGTCACACCTTCGCTGTCGTCTTGCACCTTGAGCACGAACATCTTGGACGGCGGCGTCGCGATCCACACGAGGCAGTTCTCACGCTCGTTCGCCGCCGAGCCCGGGAGCTTGGCGAACTTGAGCAGCATGGCACCGATCTCTTTCTTCTTGTGCTC
>JAADXB010000664.1:0-11070 GCA_023337495.1 Pythium diclinum
ATGATGATACTCTGCTTGGTGTCGTACAGGATGCCACTGGCCGGCACGTTGGCGTTGAACTCTTGCACGATCGCGATGAACCTACGTATGCATGTCTCCATATCAGTTGACTCGCTCCGGGTTACAGCGGTGCGCAATAATCCAACATACCCTCTATCCGTCGACTTGCGCGAGCCACTAAACTTGCCCACAGCGGTCATGCGCTGCAGGAAGCAGATTCCAATCGACGTGTCGCCGAAAAACATGTGCGTCTCCGCTGTATCCTCGGTCGCAAAGCACGGGAGAAGCCGCAGGCCACGCTCGTTCGTCGCGCTCGTGATGAATAGCTCCGAGTTCTCGTTACACGTCACGCACAGATCGTAGATCGCTGCCAACACGCCATCCCGATCGTTCGACGCGTACTGTGCTGAGGTCGATCCGTTGAGAAACTGCACGTCGAACTGGCTCTGGTTGTGCGGCGACCGCACGAGCACGTAGATCTGGCCGTACGGGAAGCAGGACACGACACCGCCGTTGACATCCAACTCGACGATATGCTTCTGGTGCAGCGACAGCGTTCTTTCCACGGGCGTCGAGTACTTGCGCGTGAGCTTGTGGACCTGGAACTGCACGAACGGCGCACCGACATCTGTACCGTAGAGCTGTCGTTCTTGCTGGACACTCGCGACTGTGAGACCACTACGCGCTGGTAATTTCAGGCCAAAGCTTTCTGCCGTCGAACTGATGAGCCCCACGATGTTATTCCGACGTTCGCTGAAGAACAGACGCGGGCGGCCTCCATAACCGATCACGAAGGCGTCACTCGATCCTGACACGACTGAAACGTGGTTCATCTCCACAAACAAGTACGTCGTTCGCAGCGAGCCGTCACGACGCAGGAACGAGAGGCCGTCCTTACCGACCTCCACCAATCCGTCCATGTTCACGCCCGTGCGTCCCCACTTGGTGCACGGGAACTGCGTCTGTACGCGCGAGCCACGAGATCCCGACGACCGCTCCTGGTGGCGATACAGATCCGACAGCAAATGCGAGCGGAAGCGGCACCGCAGCTTGAGCTGCTCGTCCTTCTTCGTGCCCTTGAGAAACAGCGTGAAGCCCTCAGCGTCCGCGTCGTCGAGTTGCACGTTCAACAGCGCTGTGAGTGGCCAAGTATTCGTGACTTCAAAGTCCTTCGGGTCGATCGTACAGAACCGCGTGGGACTCAATGCGAAAATGCGCTCGTACTTGCCGCGCCACGAGTGCTTGATCACTTGGTACTTGGCCACGTACTCTTCAATCGGCGTCTCGCTCAAGTACGACAGGCTCTCGTGGACTGACCGCTGCGAGCCTGGCGCCTGCGCTCGCGAGCGCGTGGACGACGGCGCCGACGACGGACCAGGCCCAAGCGACGGCACAGGCGGCGGCATCTGTCCACGCGAGTGGCTCATACTCATGCTCATGGTCGACGCAGACGACATGCGCGGCAGCGTACCGGCACTGGACGACCGCGCCGTCGGAAACAACGGCGACAGCGGCTGCGCGACGATCGGCGCGTCATAACCGACGCCGTTGGTGGAGGCGATGGTCGGGCGGTTGGCGCGGATGTCGTCGATGTCGACGCCGTCGCCGTACGCGTCGAAGTCGAAGCTCGGGTTGTGGTAGTACTGCTGGCTGTGGGAGTTGGTGGGGCGTCTGGCGTCCGGATCGAACTCGCCGTCGTCGCTGCGCGCGAACGACGCGGACAGCGACTGGGAATAGGAATGCGAATGCGACAGCGCGCGGTCGCTGCCCTCGCGGCTCATGGCGTCCGAGGGCGGCGTCTCCATGGCGCTAGGAAGGGGATTGCCTGGAGGATTGAACTGGCGTTCCGGTCCGTCCGTCACTACTGGGTTGTGCCCCGTCGGGTGAGGAGGTCAATGTGATGGTTTGATTACAACAGGGACAAGCGAGTTGGAGTTGGAGATGGACTCAAAAAAAATGAAAAGTTTGAAAAGTTGCCAAAATGTCGCATAAAAGTTGCAGGAAGACATGTGGGGCAACGTTACAGCAACGTAAGTGAGGCACGCTCTGTAAAAACCGGACTGGGGTTTTGACCAGTTGAAGAATGGATACTACACTGTAGTACCGGTTGCACTGGAGCTCAAGACTGGAGAGCCAACGGAAAACGATGCTGGGCGACTTGGAGCACTGTGGCGGATTGGCAAGAGCACCATGAATGCATACGTTTTGGGGCAACACTCCAAGGGATAGCCATGACGAAGACCTGATCGTTTAGTCGTCCGCTGTCTGAGTCTGGTGTCTACTGCGGACTGTGCGGATCAGGATACTCTAAACCAACGATGAGTAGACCATCAGTGCAGCCTGTACAATGCATCGTATCGTAGTAGAGCCATGCTATCACGCTCAAACCACCACAGCCACCCGAAGCAAGTCGCCTCGGTGTGCGTCGTGCACTGCATGATCAACAAGTTGCCTTCAACAAGTGACAAGCAGAGTGAGTCTATCCACTTGATGTGGGCCACGTAATACCACAAACTACGTGGTCCACACTATAAACGGGGCTGAACTGATGGGTCCACTATTGAAGTTGACGCGGAGCTCCTCGTCATTCGTCTGACAACACAGAACCGAAAATGATCCGCATGCCGATGACGATACTGGCGCCGCGCCGTGGCGCGTTCGCGGCGCGTAGCGTCATGAACCTGCAGCGCACGTACACACCACTGACCCACACACGCGTGGGTGCTTCGCTCAATGCGCGATTCGCTGTGAATGCGACGCAGTTCTCCACGAACGCCGCGCCGTCGGAGGAGGAGGAGCCCGCCAATGCGACGCCGTCGATCGGCTTCCTGGACCGCGTCGTCGAAAAGCTAAACTACGGCATCCGCAACCACCCAGCAGAGACTATCACGGTGCTATTCGCGTCCGATATCGGCAGCATCGGCGCGATGTATGGCCTGCTCACAGTCTCAGGTACGTCTGCAAAACCTTGTTTAACACTTTGCTAAGCCTACATCCACAGTCACCCTCACCCTTGGTATGATGACCAACCACCATGTAGGCATTGAATTCTCGCCAGAGTTTGCGCTTGCGTTTGCGGCGAGCCGCCCATTCCGTCGGCTTCGCCTGCCGCTTGACCTCGCGGCTGCCGCTGTTGTCGCCAAGGTCTTCCCTGCCTTCTCCCGCGTGCGTCTGTCCGAGCTCACCAACCTCATGCCAGGGTACGTCCCGATCCACATGTCTACTAACCTCCTGATGCAAATGCAGTGGAAGAACTGACACCTTTGCTTCCCTCCATGCAGAAGCAAAGAGCGAGCCGCCCAGGCTGCCAAGGGCACCAGCACGTCGCTGATGTCCAAGTCCATGGACAAGGTCTTCAACGTGGTCGACAGCTACGGCGCAGCGTACATGATCGGCTCGCGTCTCATGGGCGTGGGTGTCGTCACGGCGCTGTACTTTCTCATCAAGCAGGGCGTCGATGTCATGCCGATCCTGGCCTCGCTCGGCGTGGAAGAGGTCGGCACTGCGCTGGGCTCGTACGCCGCCGCCGTCGTCTTCTCCTCGGCCTTCTACCCAGCCACACTCGGCATCACCGGCTACCTCGTGCCCGTCGTCGCCAAGCTCCGCAATGTTCGGGCTCCATAGAGTCCTTTTTGTTGGCATAACATATGGATATATCCATAAATATTCACATATATAGTCGTTGGGCCATATCTAATTGATTACCCACAGTTGCCTTCTGAACCTACTGGTACGGATTCGAGAGAAAGCAACGACATGGCGCCGTCGAAGAAGCGCACGGTGATGGATCGCAAGCCCGTCGCGAGGCGGCGCGTGGGCACGCGCGACTGTCCGTGTCTTCAAGAGACGCACAGCAATGGAATCTGCGAGCTCAACGAGTGGCTGGGCACCACCATCGACGTGGACCACGCGCACAAGACGCGCCTCTTGCGGCCCAAGCTGCCCGTCGTCAAGTACAAGGACCTCACCTTCGAGGGCTTGTCTGGTACAGTACGGGTTACTACAGGGGTAATGGGCGTCTAGTGTATCGACTGATAAAGGGGGGTTATGCTAGGCTACATGTACGTGATGGTGCTGTTCAACTGGGTGCCGCTATTTGCGCTCTTCGCGGCGATCTACGTGGCCGTCGTGGTCATCTTCGCGCTGTTTTTCGCCGCCTGTAACGAGTACGTTCACTTAAAAAGCATTATTAAGCGCGCTATTAAGCGTTATTCATACCTAATTGACGCGTACTCGTAGTGATCTCGCGGTTCCAGAGGCCAAGGCGCGGGATTATTTCAATCTGAGCGTGCAAACCATGGCGACGATCGGTGCGTAACTCGTCTTTTACGAGATAAAAGACGGCTGGAGGGTTTTTATTTTACTAGTTCTGTCACTGATAGGCTATGGCGTGCTGTACCCGAAGGACTCGTGCTCGAACTGGGTCGCTGTGATCGAGTCGTTCGTGTCGATGATCGTGACGTCGCTCATGACGGGCGTGGCGTTCGTCAAGTTCGCGAGACCACGGCCGCATATGATCTTCAGCGACGTCTTCACGGTCTCGGAGCGTGAGCCAGAGGCTGGTGAAGGCTTGGAACTGCGTTTTCGCATTGTGAACGGCACGCGACGAGAGCTCATCACCAAGGGAGAGATCCTCGAAGTCAGCTTCAAGCTCATTCTCATGCGCATCGAGGTTTGTTCACTGTCCAATTTCACAGTAGGGACAGTCAAAATGGGGATATTGACGAGTGTGTGGCGTGTAGGAGACAAAGGACGGCGGCCACAAGCTGTGTTACTATGATCTGCACCTCAAAACCACGAGCTACATCACTCTACGGTACGAATTCTTACCGCTAGCTGTTGTGAAACGGGATTTTCGTTGGGTTAATGTACTGTTTCGTGGCAGATTGGAGGCTGAAATTGTGCACGAGGTCGAAGAAGACAGCCCGTTCTTCGGCATGACACGCGAAGACGTCGCCAAGTCGGATTTCCTCCTGATTTTGATGATGTCTGGCGTGGACGAGACGCTCCACGACACGATCCACCAGCGGTTTGACTACAGCCACGAGCACATGCGGTGGGGAGCCAAGTTCACGCCGTTGCTTCACTGGGATCGAACGGAAAACCGAATCGAACTCGATTTCGACCACATCTCAGCCACGGTGCCGGCACCAATTCGAGAACCTCAAGCTACCAGTGAGATGGACACGCCAGATACTGCAATCGATACCCTGAACGGCACGACGCTCAGTACGGAGACCCAGGGAAACGGCGAGATGGACGAAGAGCTCGACGAAGAGCTACAGAACGTGGAAGATGAAGAGCCTGCTGGCGATGACGTGCGTCTGAGGCACAGCGGCCTGAATGTGTCAACGTCGGAGGATGTCAACGCGACGATCGACTACAGTGATCTCGAGTCCATGCGAAGTTTTCAAGAGGACATGCGGTTCGTCCACCAGTCGCAGCGTGGAAGTACAATGGAAGACGACGACGAGAGTACGACCATCGATGGCGGTGATCAAGATGAAGACGGAAGCAAGAGTGTCAAGTCGACGTCGACAAACTCTGGATCGGAGCATGCAGAGTGCGCTGAGGCAACACCGCCTCATCGCGTTCGATTCGACCGACGAAGCCGTACGACCCACTTGCGGATACCGCGCATCAATCGAAGCCGACGTGGACTGAGTACTGGCAGTGGGGTCGGCACCGCGATGGGTGGTCGAGTGCATACGCACGAAGCGCACGCTGCTCTTCACGAGCAGCCGATGAGCTTGATGAGACGTCGCGTACGATTCAAGAACCACCCGCTGAGTCGCTTCTCCAAGGGTCTCTATTACCGAGCGCTTGAGACGTCGTGGTTTCGCCTCTTCGTGTACCTGGCGTTTATCTACTTCGCTGCCATCGCCTTCATCGCATTCTTGATGCACATCTCGGTGAGTTGAGTTTGTGTGGCGTGCTCTCTTGGCTGGAAGTTGGCTGACTGGATATTGTTATTGATGGAATTAGGGTCATCAAGTATTGATCGAGACTTCAGAAGTGGATGTCGTGAACAAGTACGAGCGAGTCTTCTTCTTCTGTGCACAGACGCTGTCGACGATCGGCTACGGCACGCTCAGCCCCTACCCGCAGAACGACTTGGTGAACTTCTACGTCTTCATTCTTGCCATCGCTGGCATGTTTGTGGCTGCACTAGTGACGGGTAAGTCTTCGCAAGCTATGGATGTGTTGCGGAGTGGTCAGACGCTCAGCCTTATCTTGTATCGTAGGTCTTGCGTGGGCCAAGTTTTCCATTCCCAAGGCCTCCACTGTAGTCTTCAGCGATCACCTCCTCCTCACTGCGTTCCATTCTCATCGCGCGATCATCTTCCGTGCTGCCAACAGCCGCACGTTTGGTGCGATTATCGAAGGATCCTTTCGGTTCGTGCCCCATCATTCAAATATGCTCTGTGTGTGGTTCGCTGACATTCGCTTCCTGTGTCTCAGTGTCAGCGTGGTCATTCTCAACCAACGCCTCGGCCACAAGGAGACCCACGAGCTCAAACTCACGCGCAACGTGTGGCCCGTCGTCCAGCTCGGCACGACCGTCGTCCACATCATCGACGAGGACTCGCCTCTCTTTGACATCTCTACGGACGAGCTGCTCTCCGGTCGCCACTTCTTCGTCGTTCTCTTCACGGGCCTCGATCCGATCGTTGGCGAAAACATGTTCTCTCGCAAGACGTACCACAGCTGCGACTTGTTGGTTGGACACCATTTCGTCGACAACATGAAGATCGCGCAAGACGGAATCCACGTCGATCTGCAAGCCATCAACGACACGACGATCATACCGGACATCGACTTGCGAGAATCGCGGCTGTATGTGTCCATTGGTTCTACGGCGCCGATGGTGGAGTCGACGGCTGTGGAGTTTACTATGGAGCAACTGAGCGGAGTTCCGAGATTGCTCAGCCAACGAGAAATCGAAATCGCAGACGGTGCCGACGCGAGCCCACGAGCAGCACAGTATGCGTTGATCTAGGTGTCCGGAGTGCATCCCAGTCAGTAGCAGCTACAGACGCGATTCGACCTGCTCAGCTATCAACGCTCTCGTCACACCGCAGCATCTCGCGGACTTTCGACGACATCGTCGTGTCTGGTTCACAGAGGGGCGTCCCGTAGGCGTACATGAAGAACGTGCTATGAACGACCCGAGGAAGCCACTCGGGAACAACGGAGACGTCGGTGTTTTGAATCTTGAAAATATCACACGTCGCTGCTTGGCGCCAGACGACATCGGAGAGCTCAGTGAGACCAGTATTGCCATCCATCCACAACCCGATCAGCGCGAGATCCCAGCGTGTGATGAAGTCATCTCGAAGCACGGTCATCCGATTGTATGCGAGTGAAAGCGTGAGCAACTGGTACATCTCATCGACGGCCGACGGCAGCTCTGTGAGGTTGCAGCTATCACAGTCGAAGTAGATGAGGTGCTGCCAATGGTTGGCAACCGGACCAAGGATCGTTGCAGCCTGCGGAACGTCGTGGAAGCGGATGTACTCGATGCTTTTGGCGATCGGGACTGCCACGAATCCATCAAGTGTTGCAGTTGTATTCACGCCAAGCAGCATCACAGTCTTGAGATTCGTGAACCTGTTGTCTGTCAAGCCCGCTTGGAGATCCCAACTCGAGATCGACGAGTTGTCCACGATCAAGGTCTGCAGCCCAGTGAAGTGCGTGAGCATCGTTGGCATGTCAAGTGCATTACACCCAGAGAGGCTCAAATCGATCAGCGAGTCTTCATCCAACAGTCTCAGAGCCGCCTCGAGGTCCAATGCGCTTCCCGATATCCCGGCAGCGGCACAATCAATCGTCCGCTTGACGCAGGCTTCTTTAGTGGAAAACCACGGATGGAGTCGAGAGCGGCAGCCGTAACGAAGCTCCTGCTTGACGCGGCCAAAGATCCCCGCGGCTGCTAGCGAGATGCCGAGCAAGATGGAACCGGACACGACAAACAGCACATGAGCGCAGCGAACCCATCGACGGTGCCGGTGCCGAGGTTTCGTTGCTGGTGGTGGGTGAGGACTCGCATGCCACTCGACATCATCACGGAGAATCGTCTGAAGCTCCATCAGCGTCATGAACGAGTTGACAAAAGGGATGATCGACAGAAGATACGACGGCCACGACAACACAAACACGCGACTGATTTCACGCACGGAACTCTCGCCATCCGTCAAGCTGTCAGCCAACACGCTTCGGTACATTCTAATGATCGGCAAGTGCATCCAAAGCGGCAGTATGCACCCCCACACGAAATCCAGCGCGGCATCAGAGAGCAGACACGCAAACCGCTGTGTAAGTCGGCTGCGACGAAGCAGAATCGAGAAGGCAAGCGTCGAGATGCCGTTGAGAAAGATCACGAGGCCGTACGTCTGGTTCAAGTACACGTTGCTGATACTGCGGCTGGAGAGGTACGCGGCCGTGGTCTGGCTGGCGAGTGAAATAGTCTTGGAGATAAGCTGTCGCTCATCAAACCGCGGCCCGTGGACGCTGAAGATGGATGACCAGTGGTGAAGCAAGTGGCAGAGTCGCGTGAGTGGGGAGAAGATGGCTTCCTCCGGCCCGAACCCTCGGCGAATGCTCCCCGAGGGTGTAGCCTTCGCTGCTCCGAAGCTGAGCCGACGACATTGGATAGAGAACCACACGAGTCGAAGGCCGCTGAATGCAAACGCCGCACCAAGCACGGTGTAACCCGTCGCGACTGTGAAGCTGAAGCGGTTGATGAAGTCGTAGCCATCGGCGAAGATGAAGTAGATGGCGGTCGTCCAGAGCAGCGAGTTTGGCGTGTCGCGCGTGAAGTAGATGTTCGCGAGGAGGGCAAGCAGCGTAGCCGTGAGCAGCTGCAGCGAGACGAGCAGCCACCAGAGCAGCTTCCGAGACTGGTGGCTGAAGACGATCACATCGTGAGTCGCCTTGAGTCCCGTGGGTACGGCCAGTGGCACAACTTGAGCAGTATTCATCAGTGAGTCTGTCTATTCAGCGTCAGCCTATACTGCGTCGATGATGGAAGTCAGCTAGCTCGTCAGTATGTCATCCATTCCGAACCAACTACGATCAACAATGAAAGAGCATCCGAAAATACGGCCGTGATTTTGGCAGTGAAGGAGTATTTTTACGAGAGGTCCAGCGAAGCACATGCCAAGATATTTCAGCGGCATGTACCCAATCGACAGAGACGGTAAGGAAGCAATGTGCCATGGTCTCAGCTTGAGGCCATCATCTCATTGTTTTGTCCGTTCACCATTCAGCTATTGTCATGGTCTTCGCACACGACAAGACTCCGCACGCCGTCAGCCATGGTTGCTACAAGTGGTGTCACCGGATCGCACAGAGGCGTTCCGTACGCGTACACCACAAACCCATTACCGGCGACACTAGATACCCAGTCGGGGATAGCGGACAGGTTCGTGTCTTCCATCGTGAACATATCAGCCGTCGCGGCTTGGCTCCAGACGACATCCGACAGTGTCGTCAGTGCAGCGTTGCCGTCCATCCACAAGCCAATGAGCGAGAGGTTCCACTTGATGATGAAGTCGTCCCGCAGTACGGAGATGCTGCTGTCTACGAGTGACAATGTAAGTAGCTGGTGCATCGCGTCGACTGCCGGTGGTACACTAGTGAGGTTGCATCGGTCGCAGTCGAAGTAGATGAGATGCTGCCAGTTGTCGCCGACTGGATCAAGGATGGACGCGGCGTTCGGCACGTGGTTGAAACGGATATACTCGACTGTCGAGGCGAGTGGGACAGAGACCAAGCCGTGAAGCGTCGCGTTGGTGTCGACATGGAGCAGCTTGATGGTTTTGAGCTGCGGGAACGCCTCGCTGGACAGATTCGCGACCGCTGGCCAGCTAGAGATCCACGAGTGGTCGACGATGATGGTTTCTAGAGTGGTAAAGCGAGTCAGCGAACTGGGCATCTCGAGCGCCTCACAATACGCGAAGCTGATGTCGGAGAGCGAGCCTTCATCGAGCAGACCCAGAGCCGCGTCGAGGTCGGTTGTCGTGCCGACGATACCGACAGAGAGACAGTCGATCGTGCGCTTCATGCAGGCCTCTTTCGTTGAGAACCACGGATACAGGCGGAACTGGCATTCGAACCGCGGCTGAACGACGACGCGGCCGAAGATATCAGCAGCCGACAGCGAAATGCCAAGTACGACGCAGCCATAGACGGCAAATAAAGCGTGAGCCCAGTTGATCCACCAGCGATGGCGATGGCCGTGTGAGGCTGCCGTCGTTGATCGTGAACCAGAAATCCACTTGACGTCGTTGCGAAGAATCGACTGAAGCTCAAGCGCCGTCAAGAGCGAGTTGGCAAACGGGATGATCGACAAAAGGTAACTCGGCCACGACAACACGAACACACGGCGGATCTCACGAGCCGAGCTCTCGCCGTCCATCATGCTCTCCGCGAGAGCTTCTTGATAGATCTTCCAGATCGGCGCATACATCCACAGAGGAAGCACACAGCCCCATACGAAATCCAGCACGACGTCAGTGAGCAGACACGCAAATCGCTGCGTGAGCTGACAGCGACGGAGAAGCCTGGAGAAGGCGAGAGTCGAGATGCCGTTGAGGAAGATTACGACACCGTACGTCTGGTTCAAGTACACGTTGCTGATACTGTGGCTGGAGAGGTACGCGGCTGTTGTCTGGCTGGCGAGTGCGACGACCTCCGACGCGAGCTGCCGCTGGTCGAAGTGAGTGCCGTGGACGCCGACGGCAGACGACCACCGCTGAAGCTGGTAGTGTAACCCTGCAGGCGTGGGCAGAATACCTTCATCCGCACCAATATGCCGATGAACACTACCTCCGAAGCTGAGCCGTCGAGATCTCAGCGAGAACCACACGAGGCGTAACCCACCGAAGGCAAACGCTGCACTGAGCAGTGCGTACCCCATCGCGACCGTGAAGCTGAAGCGGTTGATGAAGTCGTAGCCATCGGCGAAGATGAAGTAGATGGCGGTGGTCCAGAGCAGTGAGTCGCGTGTGTTGCGTGTGAAGTAGATACTCGCGAAGACGGCAAGCAGCGTTGCGGTGAGAAGCTGCA
>JAADXB010000665.1:0-11051 GCA_023337495.1 Pythium diclinum
GCGGATTGGAGACTGAGATTCCGCTGCTCACGCACGGATACGTAGCCCGTGAACGTCAGTTTTCGATGCTCTAGGTTGCAGACCCCCATACTTCGGCGGTCGCGTCTTTTCGTGCCTACTGGTGGCAGTTTTTCACGCCTCTCTCGCGCAAAACACCGTCACGATCCGTGACCTTGTCGGTTATTCCCAAGCCCCACAGTCCCATGAAGCTCACTAAGCTGTACTAACAGCAGTAGCATGTCTCGGCCCTTTGCCGCGATTCTTCTCGATGTGTTCTTGCAAATCCACTCGTATATTTTTCTCTGCTTCTATTTGTTTGGTACTGCTCCTATCCTACTTACTACACCCTACATACCGTACACACTCACACCACTACGACTAGGAGAAAGTACGCCACCAACACTCTTTCTCATTGCTGCCTTTCTCACTGCTGCTCGGCGCCGGCGATGGTGCGGCACATGGGGCAGTCGAAGCGCGTGCGGTACCACTCGTTGATGCAGTGCTCGTGGAAAAAGTGGCCGCACGGCGACAGCGTGAGCTGGTTGCCGTCGAGCTCGCGCCACTCGCACAGGCAGATCGGACACGACTCCGTGTCGACGTGGACGTCACGCGGGTCCACGTACTTGAGCTGGCGGATCGCACGCACGTGCTGGCACTCGTGGTCCAGAGGGAACTGCAGGAACTCCTTGACCATGAACCGCGCCGAGTTGATCTCCGAGCACACGTCGAACTCGCCGTCGCCGGCAATGTACTCACACAGCGCAACGATGAACTCCTCCAACGCCGCCGTGCGCTTGGACACGACGGCGGTCTGGTCCTTGAACATCTCGAACCTTCCTGGGAACCCAAAGTCCTTGAGCGAGTTGCCCACCGTACCGCAGTTGCCGCAGCCGCGGGCTTTCTTGTGGGCCGCGAGCTTGGCGAGGAGACGCTTGCGAAGGCGGTAGAACTCCGAGTATCGCTTGCACACGACCCACTTCTGCTTGTAGTAGTCGCTTGTGATCTCCAAGTGGTACACGAAGTAGTTGCCTGTGGGTCCGCGCACGACGACAGCGCGGCAGGTCATCGTGAGCATCTTCATCGAGTCTTGTTGGATGCGGCGGATGAGCACGCGCTTGGCCTGCGCGGCGTTGCCCGTGTTGGACGCCAACAAACGCGTCGACGACTCGGGCACCATGCGCACGGGCACGTCGTTCGGGCCAAGCGTCACGGGCTGTGCGAAAGGCACTTGTCCGTGCGGTTGGGCTTGAAGACCACGACGCAGTTGGTCGTGTTGGCGTTGTTGTTGGGCGAGTTCAGCGTGGGAAGGATACGCCTGTTGGTTGTGGTGGTAGAACGGCGGCAGCGCGCTGCTGACCTTGCGCTGCTGCGCGATCATCGCGTGGTTGGGCGAGTCGCTGAACATGGAGCTGATGTCGTCGTTGGAGCGCGGCGAGTCCTCGAACTCCGAGTCCACCCACACGTCCATATTCGCGTTCATATTGGTCGATTTCGTTGGCGTTCCTCGCGAGGTTTTGTTGGCGTTTGATTGATGGACGCACGGCGCGCGAGTGATTGACGGACGCAAGATTTTGGGGGATGTGGCTGCTGCTGTGTGTGATTTTTTCTTTTCGTTCTCGCGCTGATGATGGAGAGACGGAGTGATGATGATGGAGAGAGAGGGTGCGCTGTTGCGAAGAGGACGCGACGGAAAGCCAGCGACGAAACAAGGCGTGCTGACGTTTTTGTAAGCCGCTGAAGCTGCTTCGTTTTTACCAAAGGGTGGACTACAGTCAAAACACGATTTTTGGGGGAGATAAACTGGATATTCGGTCAGCGCTCGTCCTCACGATAAGTGAACAGACTGGATATCTCAACCCTAATGAACTGAATACTCCGAAATTGCCTTTTTTAGGAGTAAACATTGTCTGGGTTGGGGAGAGATGCAAAACGAAATTTTCAGATTGACGCCACCTCAAATTTTGGAGAATACGATACAAACACATATCGGTTAGAAACACACGTATTTTTCGTGTGGCACTTGTGTACAGATAGCTACAGTCTCTGCAACAGCAACAAGCGAACCCTAGATGAGACACCAGACCAACCACCAGTCCGGCTGGCTCCGGTCCAGCATACACCTGTGTTAGCACACCCGAACAGCCAACCGGACGATTGTATTCCTCAGGGTTCTGGTACAGTAACCCTGCTAGAGCAGATTGGGTTGGTGCTGACGACTCGTCCCAGTTGGAGCCGCCGTCGCTACGGCTCCTGCACGAAGTATTGGGCACAACGTGGCCTCCAGGCATCTGGTCGCGTTGCCGCGATTTCTCCGAGCCATCTGCGTCAGTTGGGTTACGCTTGTGAGAAGCTTCGCACGCGAAACGCGATCGCGATCGAGCCATTAAACGAGCGGAGGTGAGACGCTGGTGCTGATAGCATCACTCCAGCCTCGCCAGTGGCTTCAGAGCATCAGTCGCTGTATCACAGTGGAGAAGGCATCGTATTTATTGGCCCAACAGCAAACTGCAGAAGTATGCGATGGCGTCGGCTTCTTTTCGGTGGCGTTCCGGTGGTGGTTCTGCAAGCGCTTGTTGCAGTGGAGACCCACGCAGCACAAGTGCTCGAGCTCAACGGGTGGCACGACTGCTCGATGGATACTGGCGACGGCGCAGTTGTGAGCAACGTGACGGCGCAGTGTGCGACGGTGACGATGCCGCTGTGCCACAATGAGATCTGCAGCGACTCGGAGGACCGCACAGTGGAGCTGTTCGTCAAGCGGATCGCGGCCAACAGCAACACGAGCACACGCAACCTGTGGCTGCTTCCTGATCACCCGTTCGCGATGTCCGTCGCCAGCGGTGAGTGATGTTATCAACCGTTGGAAGAGTATCTAGGTGGTTGATTGATGTTAATGTGGTGTGTTTGATGTAGTGGAGCGGCAAATGGTGCTGCTACATCAGCAGCTCCAGGGCGACGTGAGTGTGTATCTGATGGACCAGCGTGGCACCGGCCGTAGTACGTTGTTCGACTGTGACGCGTCCCAAGCCATTTCAAAATCAAGTCCACAAGGTCTGATCGTCGCCGCCAGTGAGGTCGAGGCCTGTGCCGCGGCACTCGTCACGACGTTTGGCAGCAACTTCGCCAAGGCATTTTCACTCACAAGCGCTGCTCGCGACGTCGTCACGTTCGTCTCCAACTTCCAAGCCAAGACCAAAGTGTTTTTATACGGCGTGGGCTTCGGCACGCATGTTGTGCAGCGTATCATGCACTTTCCCAGCGACGAAATTATCGGATTTGTATTCGACAGCCCGGCGACAACTGCTGGAGGCACGAAGAAGCAGTTCCCGTATCGAACACGAACCGACAAGGACTTTGGGGAGGTCGGCAAGTCGTTTCTGGCGTTGTGTGACGGCGATGCGGCCTGCTCACAGCGTTTCGATGGTAAAGAACTCGGGTCTGTGCTACAAGATCTGCTGGAAAAGATCGATGTCAGCTCGCCGTCGTGTCCATCGATTGCCTCGCAACTGCGGAATTCCAGCGTCACTGGCACCACTGAAGCGGCTTCGTACGGACTGCGAAGACTGCTGGCTACGATGATGCAAGAGCTCAAGCTTCGGTCGTTGATTCCAGTGGTGGTGTTTCGATTGAATCGGTGCGAGGACAGCGACGTCGCTGTGCTGAGCAACTTCATCAGTCGACTGCAGGTGATAGCGACCAAGCAAGCCGCTGCCTTTATGAATGCCAGCAGCGCCGGCGCCTCGATGCTTGTGTACGACTTGATCCAGTTCTCAGAACTGTGGGAATCACCGTCTCCCAGTGCGAACGAGCTTCTTTCACGGTTCACCAAGACGCTTTTCAGCAAGGGCGAGGTGTACAACGACGTCGAGCGGTACTGTGCGTTCACACACGACACCACCAGCGCCTGCAACGCTTACGCAACCACGAGCGGCACGCTGTTGAGCTACACCAAGGACGAGTTCTGGAATGTGGCGGCTCCGATCCACGACCAGGCAAGCGTCCTAGTTCTTAGCAGTCGTTACGATGGCGAGACGCCTTTGGATTACGCGCAAACCCTGTACGAAGCCTTGGGCAGTGGAAGCAAGGAACAACTCGTGTTGACGTCGGCCACCCACAACGTGCTGGCCAACACACCGCTGCTATCCAGTGTCGAAGACCGGTCGCTGGATGCCACGCCATCGTGTGCACAGAGCATTCTCGCATCGTTCTTGGATAACGACGGCGATCTCAGCAGCTACGACGCGTCGTGTGTCTCCCAGTTGCCTAGCAACGTGAGCTTCAGCGTATCGGAGACTCTTAGTGTTCAGGTTCTTGGTGTAGCGGACGCGTACAACGGCGTGTTACCGTCATCTTCGAGTGGCAGCGGTACCAACGAGAGCGTGACGGTCTCGACTCCATCCCCAGACGACAGCAGCAACACTCAATCTCTCAGAAGCTCGAGGAATCGCTATCGAACGGCGTTTATCGTCGTTCTGGTGTTGGCGATAGTACTCATTGCTGGGATTTTGCTGCTGTGGTATCGATTTCACAAGAAGAAGCTACTGGAGGAAGAGGAAAACAACCTTCGAAGGATGCGTGGCGAAGAAGAAGACGACATGGATTTCTTGAGAGAGCTGTACAACCCGTCGCCGACCGAGTGGTTCCAGTACCGCTCCAATCGCATGCATTTATAGAGAATTTTAGAGCTGTACGATAGAAAGCAAAGCAATAGACGACATTTTCTTGATCAAGCCCAACGAAAAGGGTCAATAGAGATCAGAGTAACACTCGTCTTTTTGGCGATCAAAAACTTCTGTTGGTGTGACGTCGGTGATAATAAACTTGTCAATCCACCATGTCTCTTCACGATCACCACAATGCGAAATGGTCTTCAACGACGCCAAACGCCTCCACCACCTCCACGTGGATCTGATTCTTGCCATCACCGGCGGTGAAAGTGATCTCACCGTGGAAGACGCCGTACGGCTGCACGAAGTCACTCTCAACGATCAGCAAGTGCGTGTGGTCTTCGCGGCTACCGCCCGAAGGCGTGAACGAGAGCTTGATAGACTGCTCAGTGGTAGCCGACGGGGATGTGGCGATGGCCCACTTGTCCGTGAGAGGTGACGTGGGCACGCTGAACTCGACCCCGCGCAGCACGTGGACCTTGCCGTTGATCCAGATCGCGTTTTCTTGGGACTCGCCGTCGATGTCGTAGACGTGCTTGCTCAGGTTGATGCCGATCGCAGCATTCTCTTCGACTGTAGACTCCTCGCCGTCTACAGAGGTCGTCACCTTGGCTCGGAAGCTGGATGAAGCCCAGTTCCATCGGGTGCAACGCAGCGCCTGACTTCTCGTCCAATCTGTCGATAAAAATCTGTGTTAGCACTGAATAAAAGGTCATGACTATCACGCTGCGTGAGTACTTACCAATAGCACCCAAAGCGGACGATCCGGTCAAGTCAACGTGTGCTTCGCCGAGTCGGAATGTGCCAGTTACTCGAGATCCAGCGCCTTTATGGACATACGCAGGACGAAGCGTGTCATTGCCCACAGGATACAGTATGGCCAGCGCTTCATCTCTCTTCAGACGAAGATCGGCGATGAACGGGCATTGCTCGCCGTTGATTGCACCAGTCTGTCCACATAAACCAATAGATTAGCGATGTTGGACTACATTTTGGCTTCAAGTAGTTCACTTACCATGGTCACGTTGGCCTGGATGCGCCACTCACGCGTTTCTCCGTCATAGCAAAACGCGATCGTTTCTCCTCCAATGGATGTGAATGAAGTACACGCCTGCATATCAACCAGTTAGATCATGCGGTAGTTTTCGACATCGTGCATGGCAGCGTACCGTAGAATTAATCGAGGACGAGGCAAACGTCAAACCGAAATCACCGGGCAGTCGCCCAGTGAACTCGAACTTCTCGTACGCTGGCGTGGTCTTGTCCACGACGTAAACAAACGCGTCGCTCGCATACCCAAGCTTCACAACAGCGGCGCCAATGAAGTAGCTTGGGGTATTCACGGACGAGTAGTGCCAATACTTTGTCGTGAAGATCGACTGAAGGCGCAGCTTCCAGTCCTCATCGATGTGGAAGGAGAGATTGCCCACCGGTTCCTTCCAGCGGCCGAACGCGTAGCGAGGACCAGAATCTTCATGGACGAAGACCCGGTCACCGAGAGGTGACTCGTCCAGCAGCGTGGCAGGGAAGAACTGCGCGTCCGTCGGTCGTGGCTCGCGATCTTTGTCCGTGGGGACGAGCGTCGCCGCCAGAATCGCCAGCGCGAGCATCAGCAGCACGAGGTACCTCGTCATGGCGCCGGGCTTCGACGGCATCGCCTTCTTGTCACTCGTAGCACTGCCACGCGTCGACATCTTCCTTGTCGTTATGAAGATGGAGCTCCTCCCTCCACAGGACTGGACCCACGGGAAGCTTATGCGCCTTACCAGTCTTCCCAAGGTTCAAACCAGAATGATGATCCACTGTTGCCTTTCTCACAGTCAATCTACCCGCTGATTGGCTACAATGTTGCGTGATGTGTACCACACAAATACCGAGAAATACCGGTATTTGTATATCCCAGATACACGTGATCATCACTCCTCGTTTTGTGTGGGCCACCATCATCTTGCAATCTCCATTTCCGGGTCGGACATTCGATCAAGAAGCCACCGGAATGAGTATGTTGCGTGCGTCCAGCGCCTCTCTGCGGGCGCTTTCGCGGGCGACAGGCAGCTGGACGCGTGTGCAGAGCCGTCTGCTGACCAGCGCTGCGTCTGCGCCGTTGCAGCTGCAGCGTGGCGACGGCTGCGCGGCGCTGCAGGTCGGCGAGACCTACCACAACTTCGTGCTCAAGCGCAAGCAGCGCGTGCCGGAATACAACATTGACGCGCTCGAGCTCGAGCACGTGCGCACCAAGGCCAACTACCTGCACATCGACGCCAAGGACAGCAATAATGTGTTCAGGTACGTCGAAATTCGTCCTCAAATACGTGGATTTGTCACCTGGAGACACTAAAAACACTCGTTTCTGTGTGTGTGATAATCAGTGTCATGTTCCGTACGCCGCCGTACAGTTCGAACGGCATTGCGCATATCCTCGAGCACACAGTGCTGTGCGGCTCGCAGAAGTACCCTGTGCGTGATCCGTTCTTCAACATGATCAAGCGCAGTCTCAACACGTACATGAACGCGCTTACGGCCTCGGACCACACCATGTATCCGTTCTCGACCGTGAACGAGAAGGATTACAAGAACCTGCGCTCCGTATACTTGGATGCGGCGTTCTTCCCACACTTGCACCGCCTTGACTTCCAGCAGGAAGGCCACCGCCTCGAGATCGTCGAGGACAAGACCGGCGAGCTCGAGCTCCAGTACAAGGGCGTTGTCTACAACGAGATGAAGGGCGTCATGTCGGACGCCAACAACCTCTTCGCTACGCGTGTGCAGGAGGCACTGCTGGAAGGCACGATCTACGGCCACGTGAGTGGCGGTGAGCCAGCCAACATCCCAGATCTGACCTACGGCGAGCTCAAGGCCTTCCATGCGAAGCACTACCACCCGTCGAACGCCTGCTTCTACTCGTACGGTGATCTGCCGCTCACGGACAACCTGCAGTACCTCGACGAGCAGATCCTGACCAAGTTCGAGTACCGTGAGGACTCGAGTGTTGTGCGTGTGGACACCACGACGCCGTCGTTCAGCATCCGATCGAAGGACAAGAACCCAGTGAAGATGGTGGTCGTCGATGGACCCACCAGCAACATGTCTGCGCCGGGCGAGCGGGACCCAAACCTCAAGTTCTGCATGTCCAAGTTCCTGGACGTGTCGTCGACTGACCCGTTCGAGTCGTTCGTGTGGCGTATCGTCGGCTACTTGCTGACGAACGGCCCATCATCGCCGCTGTACAAGGCGCTGATCGACTCGGAACTGGCCCAGGACTTTTCCGTTGGCACGGGCTTCGACACGTCGACGTACTTCTCGACGTTTGGCGTCGGAGTGGAAGGCATCGAAGGCGAGCACGTGATTCCAGAGGTTCAGAAGGCTGTGCAGGAGGCGTACCAGTCGGTTGTCGAGAACGGATTCGAGAAGGAGCGAGTCGAGGCCCTGCTGCACCAGCTCGAGCTCACGCTGAAGCACATCGTTGGCAACTTTGGCATGAACATGATGCACGGAGTGAGCTCTGTGTGGACGCACCGAGGCGATCTGATGGAGAACCTCCAGCTGAACCCACTTCTCGAGCGATTGGACCAGGAGCTCAAGAAGAACCCGCAGTTCTTCGAGCACTACGTGCGCGACTACCTGCTCAACAATGACGAAATGAAGGAAGTGCACGTGCTGATGAAGCCGAAGGAGAGCTACGTGAAGGACCAGGAGATGCGCGAGTCGCAGCAGCTCGCGACGCTGCTCATGGACAAGTCGAACGACGACCTCGACCGTATCGCCAAGACCACCAAGGAGCTTGAGAAGTACCAGAAGCAGGAGCAGCCGGTGGAGTTGCTGCCGACGCTCACGCTTGCCGATATCCCTGTGAAGGGCGACAACGGCGAGGTCATCGACAAGATCTACCTCGGCAGCGGCAGCAACTCGGTCCACACGGAGTTCGTGCAGGTGCCGACGACCAACGAGATCTCGTACATTCGCCTGCTCTGTGATACGTCGTCCCCACGCCTGCCGCTGGAGTACCAGCTCTACATTCCCCTCTTCACCAGTGTGTTTGGCTCGCTGGGTACTTCCCGCCTTCGTTACGACACACTGCCGACCGAGATCCAGAACGTCAGCGGTGGTATTTCGTGCTCGGGCCTGACGCAGCCATCGCTCTTTGACGCTCAGAGCTCGAGCACGCAGTCGCTGCTGCTGGGCACACTGTGTCTGCCTCATAAGATGGAGCAGACGCTGCAGATCCTCCACGAGCTGATGACCGACACGCAGTTCCTGGATCCAGAAAACCTCAAGCAGTTGCGTATCATCCTCCAAATGAGTGCCGCGAACGCCAGTAGCGCCATCTCCTCGTCAGGTGCGTCGCTCGCCGGCAAGCGCGCGCGCGTGGGACTCACGGACTCGGCTCTCTACGACGAGCTCTACGGTGGTCTCACCCACATCGAGCAGCTCCAGAAGTGGGCCCAGGCCAGCGACGACGAGCTCGTGGAGATCGCGACGATCCTGCAGAACATCGCTCGTGTGGTCTTCACACCAGACAACATGAAGCTCTCGGTCGTGACCGAGGACAAGCTGCGCAGCCAGGTCGAGTCGACAATCAACGACAAGCTGCTACGTCCGCTTCAGGCTTTCTCCAGCGGCAGCGCGAGTCTCCAGCTTCCTTCGCTGGGAGGTCTTCCGTCTCTGTCGCCGTCGCCTCGTACGTTCTTCCCGTTCCCAGTGTCCGTGAACTTTGTCGTGGAGACGTTGCCGTCGGTGTCGTTTGCCCACGCCGACCACGTGCCGCTGTCCGTGCTTTCGCAGATCATGTCGTCGTGCTTCTTGCACCAGCAAGTGCGTGAGCAGGGCGGCGCGTACGGCTCGGGTGTCTCGCAGGGCGAAGGCACGTTCCAGCTGAGCTCCCACTACGACCCGAACACGTTCAAGACGCTCGAGGCGTACGACGAGGCTCTCAAGTGGGCGTCGCGCGGCGAGTTCTCGGACCGTGACATCCAGGAGGCCTTGCTGTCGATCTTCTCGTCCATCGACGCGCCGAAGACGCCGTCCATGAAGGGCAAGATGTCGTTTTTGCGTGGCATCACCAACGAAATGCGACAGCAGCGACGCGAGCAGTACTTGGCTCTGGACAAGCAGCAGCTCGTGGACGTCGCGCAGCACTACTTCCAGGAGAAGCCGCCGTCGCACGTGGTCATCGTGGGCAAGGAAAGTGAGACCAAGGAGATGGAGAAGCAGTTCTTCGACATCAAGAAGACCCTCGCCGGTGCCTCAGCCTAGACTCGTTTTACTCCATAGAGACCCATGAATGAAAACACGATTTTGGGACCAAACGATGGCTGTTTTTGATTTGCTAGTCGTTGGCAACATCCAGGCATCATATTGATACGCAAGAGATGAAGATCTAGTGGCGGTTTCGTGCTGGTGAGGACTATTGCTTGGCGTGCAGCACCGGCAGCACAGGAAGAAGGGCATGCAAGGTTGACGAAGTCTACTGTACAATTCTGGTGCTGCACGAAGAGGGGTCTGTGACACGAGGGGGTCACAGATATCCATTCAGCCGAAAGCTTACGAGACCAAGAGAGCCATGAGGAGGAGACTTGACCCAGAAGATGGACGGATGAGTGAGTCCTTACTCACATAAGTAAGGAGAGAAGCCGTGAAGAGAGAGAGAGAAGAAAAAAAGATCTCCCCTGGGAAGAGCTCGAGCTCCAACACCGGCTCCCAGAAATTTGAGCATGTGCCTGTTGGCTGGTGAAAGGGCAACGATGTTCAGGACGCAGAACAGAAGCTGAAGATGAGACCGACGCGGCGAGAACATCACTTCGGACTCACGTTGGCGAGAAAGATTACACCTGACGAAGTGTTTCAAACACCACCAAAACGAAACACAAAACACACAAAAATCCCCCAACAAAATCAACCACACCAAACCAAACAAACAAAACGGAATGGGTGCACGCTCCGTCGTGTCAGTGCAACAGTCCGGGCTCACCCCCCGCAGCCATGTCTGCCAGCTTCAGTTTTGCTGAAGCGCGACCAGAGTCGAAAGTCGAAAGTCGTCCCGAGTCTCAGCCAACAAACAGTTCAGACATCAAATCACACACCAGAAGATCGACAGGCGCGCGCCGTTGACTGCGCGGACAGCGTCCGAGGTGTTTGCTTCCATGTTGTTTGACGTCAGCACGAGTACGCCCATAGTGGAGGCGTCAACATTTTTTTTTCTTTGGTCATTTTTCGGAATCCAGCCTGGAATTATTTTGAGTCAGGACCAATTGGTTGTGAAGGAACAGCACCAGTTCGGTTCCGACAGGCTGTGCAATCCCATCCTTGCTGGTGTTGGTGTTGGATGTGAGGATACATGGCCCACAACAAGAAAAGAGATCCAGCCTTGAGAACAGAAACGGATGA
>JAADXB010000666.1:0-11046 GCA_023337495.1 Pythium diclinum
AAGCTGCAGATGCGAAAGACCCCTGCTGCTGCCTCGTCTACTGGCGGTGCTGCTGCTGCTGATGTGGAGCAAATAAAGCGTGACGCCGACGTAGAGCCAAGGTCTGATGGCGACGGACCTGCCAAGGCGGTGACCTCCACTGCGGCCAAGCCATTCAAACCAGTAAAGCTCAACCCGTCCGAGCTATTTGGTGAGATGCCTGTGGAATACCGTAACTTATTATTGATGTCCGATCATTAACCTAATGCGCTGCGCTTGTGCTGTTGACAGTATTGCGTCACGCCGACTCGCCAGGGTACGTGGTGAAGGACAACTTTTTCGGACGTGAAGACGCTCTTCGTGTTCGGGAGGCACTCGTAGCACTATCTCAGACTGCAGACTTCCACCAAGCAGCAGTGGGTCATGGTGACAACAAGCGCGAAGAGCTGGCCGTGCGAGGCGACCGCATCCACTGGATCCAACGGCCCAAGGACCTCAAGACCTCGACGGTGTTGGACGCTTCCATCCTGCTGCTCATGCGCAAAGTCGAGAGCGTGGTGTTCGGAATCAAGAATGCTATTCCAGAGTTGGATCTGCGCAATATTACGTCCACGCAGCTCGCCATTTTCGTACGTACCTCTTCAGATCGAGCGGCTCTATGTCGTATACCAACTCAGATTTTGACTGTTTTTGCAGCCTGGAGATGGAGCACGCTTTGTCAAACACACCGACACGTACTCAACTGCCCATTCGACAGGTCGCTCGGATGGCGGCGCGTCGAATGACGGGCTCGTCCGCCTCATCACCTGCGTGTACTACTTGAACCCAGACTGGACCCCTGACCACGGCGGCTGCCTGCGCGTCTTCACGAAAGGCCAGACAAGTCACTGGGATGTTCCTCCGGCATTGGACACACTCGTGGTATTCCGAAGCTCAGACGTTGAACATGAAGTCCTCCCCACTCACCATGAACGCATGGCGTTGACGATCTGGTACTACGGCCGACCGCCAGCTCCGACGCTCCACCAACCACCAGTCCGCCCAGTTACTGCGGTCACCCCCTCGGCCAATCCTCAGTCTACCGAGTCGATCTTCGTCGCCATCCCCAGCTATCGTGACTCGGAATGCCGCCATACTGTCGACGATTTGTTCCGGCAAGCCAGCGACCCCTCTCGCATCACAGTCGGTATCTGCCTGCAGTGCGATGACGACGATGACACGCAGCAGTATCTTGAGGCCAAGTATACTCCCGACCAAGTCCGCATTCGCCGTATCCACTACAAGGACGCCGCGGGCCCTTGTGTGGCACGCGCGATCGCGCAGGGGCTGCTCAAGGACGAGACGTTCTACCTGCAGATCGACAGCCACATGCGTGTTCGAGCTGGATGGGACGACTTCCTGATCAATGAGCTGCGCCAGTGTCCGTCAGAGAAACCCATTCTCACAACGTATCCGCTCGGTTACACGTTGCCCAACGAAGTCTCCACGGACACGCGACCAACGCTTCTGTGTGCGTCCCACTTCGACGAAAACGGGATGCTGCGGCAGTCGAGTAAGACGCTCGCGCGAAAGGCCAACAAGCCGCTGGCGTCTTTGTTTTGGGCTGCAGGATTCGCGTTCTCTTCGTCAAGTGTCGCCCGAGAAGTTCCGTATGATGAGTCGCTGCGCTTCTTGTTCTTCGGTGAAGAAGCGTCTATGAGCGTACGGCTGTGGACCCACGGCTGGGACTTCTTCGCGCCACGGGAGATGATCATCTACCACTTGTGGACGCGAGCGTACCGTCCAGTGTTTCAAGAGCTGGAAAGCGAGACGACCAAGCAGCAGCGTCTGCAGTCGATTGAGACCGTGAAGAAGCAGCTCGAACAGGGCCACGGACTCGGTTCAACCCGTACTTTGGAGGCCTACCAACGCCACCTCGGTGTGGACTTTGCTTCTCGCACGATCGAGTGGCGTTCCGAGTGGGCCAACCTTGATCCCATTCAATTCGATCTCTCAACAACCAAGTAAAACGGAAAACAAAATGGTATTGTGTAGTTTGGTTTTGAGAAGAAACACACTTCTACTGCTGCGTGATGAGCTTCTTGCCCAAGTTGTAGTAGAAGTCCACGAGCGTGCGCAAGTCGGAAATCTCGATGAACTCACGCGAACAGTGCGCGTCCGTGATGCTGCCGGCGCCCACGAGGTACGCCTTGCCATCGAAGTGGAAGTATGGAATGTCGGTGTTGAACGACGCGATGTCCGTCTCGTAGCCGTCGACAATCGAAAGATGCACGGGCGCGTTCGACGTGTACAGCTCGACTTCAACACGGTCGCTCACGATCGCCTGGACACGAGAGAGGATCTGCTCCGGATCGGTCGTGAGGCGGAACATGAGCATCGCCGACGCGTGCTCAGCCAACGCGTTGGCCGCCTGGCCCCCGCTAATGATGCCCACGTTGAGCGTGGTCGCGCCGAGCTCCTCCGACTGCGGCCACGGCTCGTGCTTGAGATCGTACAACACATCAATGAGCGGGTCGATGGCCGAGTCACCAAGGTGTGGGTATCCGCTGTGGGCGGCGATGCCCTTGCGCGTCAGGCGGATCTTGAGGATGCCCTTCTGCAGCTTGATCATCTTGAGCTTGGTCGGCTCGCCCACGACCATGTGCGCAGGCTGGATGTTGAGCTCGTTGGCCTTCTTCATGCCGCTGTGGTCGGTCTCCTCCGAGACCACGTACAGCATCGCGACATCTTCACCGTGGCCGGCTTCCACGAGGCGCTGCGCCGCGATCATCTGCGCGACGATCAGACTCTTGGCGTCACACGAGCCACGGCCAAAGATCTTGACACCGTCCGTGCGGGCTGGCAAGAACGGAGGCACCGTGTCCATGTGCGAGTTGAACAGGAGCTTTGGGGTTTTGTTGCCCGAGCGGCTAGCGTACACGTTGTATCTACAGCAACATCAATGAGTTAGTACGAAAGTCCATGCAGAGGATTCTCACAAAATAGGTCTCCTCACCGGTCGATCTTGATGGGCGAGTCGGACTGAGGCGCCACCTTCTGCAGCTCCACCTTCCAGCCTCGCTTCTCCAGCCACTTCGACAGAAGCTTGCCGGCTTCGACCTCATCGCCTGACGTCGACTGCACGTTCATCAGCGCACACGTGAGGTTCACGACGTCGTCGCTGTCAGCGTCAGCCAGTTGGGCGGCCGCCTGAAGCTGCAGCTTGTGCTCTGGCGACACGGGCGCCTCGGTGGACTCGGCACTCTGAATGACCTTCGATGGGGTAGTCTTGGCCCACTTGCCGTTCACGGCCGTGGCCTTGACGACACTGGTGCCGCTCGCTCCAAACACGAAAGCTCCCATGAGAGACTCAGGCGTCGAGAACTTGAGCTGCTCTTCCTGGAAGTCGACCAACGCAAAGTCGGCAGCGAAGCCCGACTTGATCTCTCCCACGTTGAGGTTCAGCGACTGGGCGCCTTGCTTGGTCGCGTACTCAAACAAAAGCTTCGACAAGTCGGTCTCGCTTGTCGAGTCCGTGCACACACCACGGCGGCTCTGCTGGAGACGGTGCGCGTACTCCAGCCAGCGCATCTCTTCGTTCATGTCAATGCGTGCGTTGCAATCCGTTCCCAGACAGATGCTCGAGCCGCAGCTCGCGATGGCTGGGAATCCGTCGCCCAGATTTCCTTCCGTCAAGGGGCAGATGCACACATTGCCGCCCTTCTCGACGAACTTCTTGAGCAGCTCTGGCTCGGTCCACGTGCAGTGCACAGCTGTGAACTTGTCATCGATGTCCAGGTTCTCAAGCAGCACGGCCATCGGCGTCTTGCCATTGAACACGGCCTTGCAGTCGTCCACTTCCTTCATCTGCTCTTCGAGATGCATGTGGAACACGAGGCCACGCGCCACACTTTCCTTGTGCAGCTTGATGATGTCCTCCAGCTCCACCGCACGCACCGAGTGTGCGACGACGCCGAGCGACTGGGTCTTCTCCGTCTTGAGCTTAGCCAGCAGCGCGTCCATTTGCTGCCAGTACTTGTCGAGCGAGTCCGTCTTGAAGCGCTGCTGCGCCGCGGACATCGGCGCCTTGTTGAAGCCACCGTGCTCGTAAAACGCATTGAGCAACACAATACGGATGCCCACATCACGCGCCGCCTGGAGGATCTTGTCGTCGTAGCTGAATGGCGTCTTGCCCAGAGCATCATGGTGGAAGTAGTGGAACTCACCAACGCTTGTGATTCCGGCGTCACGCATCTCCTGGAAGCACTGCTTGGTCAGCTCGTAGATGCGCTCGTCGCTCATGGTGCCCACGAGCTTGTACATCTCTTCGCGCCACGTCCAGAAGCTGCTCTCCTTGGTGTCCTTGGGGTACGTCTCGCCCAGGCCACGCAGGCCACGCTGGAACGCGTGCGAGTGCGCATTCACCATGCCAGGCATCAGCGCATAGCCAGGCAGCGCAATGGCGGCAGCATCACCGGTCTTGTCCACGCGCTGGATGGTGCCGTGGGCGTCAACGTGGACGTGGACGTTCTTCTCAAAGGCCGCACCAGTCCATGTGAGCTCGGGCGCGACCACGTAGGCGGCGCCGCTGCTCGAGAGCTGCAATAGTTTGTCCATGGAGACAGTGGTGGGCACGCGGTGGTGGTGGTGGTGGTTGCTGTGGTGGCGTCGCAAGATGGAGGCGCGCGGCGGCTTGGCTGTGAATTGGATTCTGCCAGCTCCAACACCAATGCGGCGCAGCATCGAATCCGCAATGTGACGGGCATCGTTTGTGTTGCTCTTCGCGTGAAGAGCCACGAGGTGGTGGCGCGTACTCACTCCATTCGGTGACGCATTGGGCGGGATGATGCGGCGGGGCGACGCGTTGAAGTTGCCGTTCGCCGTTGCGCAACTGAAGGAAAGTGCTGCTTCTTTTTACGAGGAGCTATTTACAGATGACCTGTAAATACGATCACGGCCCACTTCAACTCGGATTTGCCGGAATGATCCCTCCTAAATCCGGTTGCGGAACAATTTTGACGTATCCATCGGCAGCTGACGACATCGAAGAGCTACAGCAGGGAAGGCGGGGGTATTGGGCGCATCCCTGCCGTTCCGCCGGTCATCGTGAGGGTGTACAATTGTCAGTGGCTTTGATACGTCGATCTTGAGAAAGGGAGAGATGCAGCGCATGCGCAAGGCGGCGGGCGACGTCGTGGTGATCGGAGCGGGCGTCGCTGGCTGCTCGGCGTTCTACCATCTCGCACGTCTCAACCGCTTGAACCCATCGTTCAAGCCCATTCTCGTGGACGCGCGACCGCCATTGTCGTTGACGAGGTACAGTACTGGCCTCGTATTGGCCTGCGATGCAGTTATCGTAGGCTATAACGACTCGTATTCTGTGTGTGTATGACATGACCAGTGCGAATGGATCGTTCAGCTACCGCAACTGGTTCCCGAGTGAGGCGGAAGCGCCAATGCGCGAGCTGGTGACGGCGTCGATCGACGAGCTGGATGAGATCTCCAAGCGCTCGGACAATATCATCGAGCTGAACCGCAATGGATACCTGTTCGTGACGCGCGACCCTCGCAAAATGGAGGATTTCAAGACGATGGCCAAGAAGCTGGAGGCCAATGGCGGTGGTGCCTTCCGTGTCCACGATGAGCAGACGGGTCTGGCTGACTACCGCATGCCACCGACTCAGATTGAGCACGATCTAGACGGCAGCGACTTGCTCGTGGGTATGGAGAACATCCAGCGTGTGTTTCCGTCGCTGAAAAACTCGAATGCGATCGGAGCGCTGCACGTGCGACGCTGTGGATCCATGAATCCATTCAAACTGGTACGTACGACTGAGGTATTCCGACGTGTCCCACCATGCAGCTCACTGACAGTACAACGATTGATGCAGGGAAGCTACGAGCTGACGATGGCGACCGAGTACTGCGAGCACGCGCAAGTTGTACGCGGTGAAGTGGTCGATATCTTTGCCAGCGGCGGCAACATCAGCGCAGTCAAAGTGGCGACGGACACGGGCGAGTCGCTGCACATTTCCACGCCCAACGTCGTGTTTGCGACTGGCCCGCTGTTTGAGAAGACGCTGGATCTGCTCAAGAAGCGCAACTTGAGCAGCTTTGACGTGCCGATCATCAATGAGCTGCACATGCGAGCGGTGATGGACGACCCGCTCCAAGTGATCACGCCGACAACGCCCCTGACGTTCGACTCGGACCACGTGGGTCACTTTGAGCTGACGGAGCAAGAGCGCGCAGCGATCAAGGCGGACCCCACGGCTGGCCGCATGCTTGAAGAGTTCCCCTCTGGTGAGGATTCAGTGAGGCAGTCGATAGGAATGGACGACGTCCACAGACTGACCCTTGCTTGCGAATGTAGGCGTCCACGTGCGTCCGTATATGGACAACAAGCTCATGTCTGTGTGGACATACGACACGCACCCAATGGAAGCCCACTACCCGGTCGAGGATGTGCTTGACAAGCAGTACGTAGCAGCAGTAACGGAGGCGAGACTGCGTTTGATGCCACTGACTTGTTGATATCGACCAGTTACCCAGAGACGTGCCTGCGAGCTCTCACTCGACTTTATCCGCAGATGAAGCCGTACTTGGAAAACCCGCAAGTGCGCAAGTCGATGACGGTACGGATTGTGCTCTCTACCCCAGGACGCAGATACGCGAGGCTTACAGCAAGTGTGTGTCTTGGCAGGTGAATGGAGGCTACTATTGCAAGACGTTGGACAACATGCCGATGATCGGGCCAGCTCCGAACACGGTCAACGGCGTGTTCCTTCAGTCGGCGATGTCCGGCATCGGATTGATGTGAGTCGCTTTTCTGCTGTGCTGGAATTGTGTGAGTGAAAGCTGAATGTTGTCTTTGTATCCGTAGGTCGAGCGGCGCGTCGGGGCAGCTTCTTGCTTCCCACGTCATGGGCCAGAAACCCGAGAACGAGAAGCTCGCCAAGTACGTCGACATGTTCCTCCCGAACCGTTTTGAGAACGAAGAATACGTCAAGTCGTTGGCCGAAGGGGGAGCTCTCAGGGGCCAGGTCTGATCCATCTACAAGGGGAGCTCCCTCGGGTGTAGCGCACGTTTCAGTTGAGTGGAAGAGTGTTTACGTTGCGCTAGAGCTCTTTATCAAGTCACTGTTGTCTTCTCTACATCATGACGACGACGGAAACGTCGGCATGAGCTCTTGGGCCTTCGGAGGCGGCGACTCGCGGAAGTACTCGTGCTTGAGTGCATCTTTCGCCGAAATACGGCGCTTCGGGTCAAAAGCGAGCAGTTTGCTGAGCAGATCGAAGCCGGCGTTGGAGAGCGAGCAGCCACTTGCAGAGAAGGAAGCCGCGAGTGGGAACTTGTCTCGCAAGCGACTGGTCTTGGGCCACTTCCAGCGCATGCTCTGTGCTGCCGGTAGTTCGAGGTATCCAGGCCACGAGTCCTCACTGGGGCTTCCGAGCAGCTTGAAGATCTGGTCTATTTGGTCGATCTCACCACGACCCGGAAACAGTGGCTTCATGAGCAGGATCTCAGCGAAGATGCAGCCAATAGACCACATATCCACCGCTGTGGAGTACTCCGTGGCACCCAATAGCAGCTCAGGTGATCGGTACCAAAGCGTTACCACGAGCTGCGTGTAGCTTCTGATCGGAGAACCGTACTTGCGGGCGAGGCCGAAGTCACACACTTTGAGAACGCCCTTGCTGTCGTACAGCAAGTTGCTGGTCTTGAGATCGCGGTGGATGTACCAGCGTTCGTGCATGTACGCGATAGCACTGAGCAGCGACTTCATGAGACACTTGACTTCGGACTGCAAGAAAGGCTGCTTCATCTTGGTCTCCATGACCGCCTTGAGGTCGTTCTCGGCGTAATCCATGACCATGAAGATCTTGTCGGGCGTCGAACCAACCACCATCTCACGCACCTGGATGATGTTCGGGTGGTCGAGGTCCAGCAGCACGTTCGTTTCGCGCAGCGCCGTCACGGGGAAGCCTTCGTGGCACACTTCCTGGCTCATTTTGACTTGCTTGAGCGCGACGATGTCACCTGTGACCTTGTCGCGAGCCTTGGACACTACACCGTACGTGCCTTCGTCGATCTTGCCGATTCGCGCATAGTTGTCGACGCTGCGGCAGCCGTGGAGATAGAAATTGTGGACAAGTGACCGCGGCGCGACTTGGCCACTGTCCAATTCTTCATCATCTACGACCGTTTCGCCGCGGATAGCTCCGCTTTCTTCGCGCCTCGAGCGCCGGCTCGAGTCTCGTCGTGTCTGCTTCTCCTCGCGTCCAGAGCGGCGCCGCTCGCGACCGTCATCCGAGTCCGAGTCCGAGTCCCATCGATTCCGCTTGCGCTCGCCTGCCATTTTTGCCTCTTGATCAGTCTTTGTTTTTGGGCTAATCCCACACCACAAACTAAGCCAAGCTAATTGGGCTTTCATCAATTCGAATTCGAATCGTGTTGACCAATTTGAATTGATGGCTGCTCATCAGCCCCAGTTGGCCCTACTGAAACCAGGTGTTGGAGGCCGTCTCTCCCCCAATTCATTCGAGCAGCTCCGTTTCCAGTGAGCTCCTGGTCTCCAGCCGGAGCTGCGGCCAGTTCGCACGCGTTGGCGCGGTGTCCCGACATAGCCAGGCGTCACATATCCAGCGGCGTCCATCGTCTTCCCGAGCCAAAAAGCGGATCTCTCCACACGCACAGCACACGCACACGTGGTGACTGGTAGGACATTCCCAGAAACCCCTCGTCAAGCAGCAAGCAGATAAGCAATGGCGTCCGAATCTGCCTCCGCGACGACGTCGCTGGCCGTGGTGCTGGCGGCGCTGGCCGCCATCGGCCTCATCAAGTCGCGCCAGGCGGCCCAGCGCAAGGCGCTGCCCTTCCCGACAAAGCGCACGCCGGTCAAGCGCGTAGCGCTGGACAAGATGCCTAAGCTCAAGAACGACTTGCTGCTGCGCGCGCTCAAGGGCGAGAAGACGGAGCGTGTGCCTGTGTGGTGCATGCGCCAAGCTGGCCGGTAAGATCGCGATTTGTGTGCTTGTTGAATTCCGGTGGTGCCGTGGCGATCATTGGAAGACTGACGCAGCGTATCTTTTTTCTGTTTGTGTGCATTGGATAGCCACTTGCCAGAGTTCCGCGCGCTGCGCAACATGGGCTACAACTTCTTCACGATGTGCGAGGTGCCAGAGCTCGCGGTGGAAGTGAGCCTGCAGCCTCTGCGTCGCTACCACATGGATGCCGTCATCATCTTCTCGGACATTCTCGTGATCCCGCAGGCCATGGGCATGGAGGTGATCATGGTCTCGGGCGTCGGCCCCGTGCTGCCATCGCCGATCCGTGAGCCAAGCGATATCGACAAGCTGGACCTGAACCCGGACGTCGAGAAGAAGCTCGGTTACGTGATGGACGCGCTCAACCTGGCGCGTCAGAAGATTAACGGCGAGGTGCCAGTGATCGGCTTTGTCGGTGGCCCGATGACGCTGCTCTGCTACATGATCGAAGGTGGCGGTTCGCGCACCAAGGCCAAGCTCAAGACGTTCCTGTACGAGCACCCGAAGGCCGCACACAACATTCTCCAGGCGATCACGGACGTGTGCGTCAACTTCCTTGTCGCGCAGCAGCGTGCCGGTGCCCAGGCGCTTCAGGTGTTCGAGTCGGTCGCCGCCGAGGTGCTCACGCAGGAGCACTTCTACGAGTTCTGCTTCCCGTACTTGGAGCAGATCGCCACGCGTGTCAAGGACGCGACGCCGAACACCCCGATTGTGTGCTTCTCCAAGGGCACACCGTACGCGTACGAGAAGCTGTCCCACACGCAGTACGACTGCCTTGGCCTGGACTGGCAGACGGACCCAAGCGAGGCGCGTAAGCTCGTGGGCGACCGCGTGTCGCTGCAGGGCAACTTCGACTCGAGCGCCATCTACGCATCGCCGGAGACCATCCGCACGCAGGTGAAGAAGATGCTCAAGTCGTTTGGCACGCAGCGTTACGTCGCCAACTTCGGCCACGGCTGCTTCCCAGACATGGAGCCGGACCACGTGAACACCTTCATCAAGGCCGTGCAGGAGTACTCGCTTGAGATGAACGTCAACGGCCACTAGAGTAGGCAAGAGATGTGCTGCGTATGTGAAACAAAAGCAAAAAGACTGACCGTATTGAGTCTCAAATGAGAATTACACAAACGCGACTGCAGTCGTTCATTGATCTTCATTAGAATGCTTATGCCATTCGGCCTAACGGAGCCTGTGTGGCGGGTGAGATGTTCAGGGTATCTGCGAAGACCTGTCACACACGAGGTGTTGTTCAGAGGATACTGCCAAGAAAGTACGGATACACAAGTGTGCTGGACTCACCGTGAACATCTTGGTGATATGCTCCATGCGTTTGCGCTGCTCCTTCTCCATCGCCGTGCTTTTCTGCTTGATCTGATCGATTGTCGCCTTTTGCGAACCAGTCTGAGTCTCCAAAAACTCGAGTTTCTTGAGGAGAAGCGCCGTTTGGGACGAGATACTCTGCACGTGGTCTTCCAGATTGGCTCGCACTTGAAGCTGCTGCTTCTGGACCGTCGTGAGTGCCTGCTCCATGATCTCTAGGTCGTCAGCACGCTGCTGTGCTTGCGCCCGTGTCTCGGAGGCATACTTCTGGGCCGTTGAATCGTAGTCGTGGAGCCTATCCGTCATGTCGTCCACCTGCTTCTGCCAGTGGACGCGTAAGTTGTTGGTCTCCTCACACAGATCTGTGATACGGTAGGACACGTCGCTCTTGAACTCGTGCATCTTGTCTTTGATCTCCATCACATCTCGCTGCAATTGCTGCATCCACTCGATATTGTGGCTGTGGGAGGCCTTCAGGATCTCGTTGTCTTTGGCCCAGTCGCGCTCTTTGAGCGACCAGATCTCCATCGTCCGCTTGAGCTGCATCACCTCTGTGTGGGTCGCCTTGTGCATCTCTGTCTGCCTCGTGAGCTGAGCATCCATGTCACTGAGTTTGCGTTGAGTGTCTTTGCGGAGACCGTCAATCTCGTTCATCAACACGTCCGAGAGCGTATCGAACGCGCTCTTCAGCGCCTTGATCTGGGACGTCAGGAACTGGAA
>JAADXB010000667.1:0-11043 GCA_023337495.1 Pythium diclinum
CTGCGATCCAATGCTACGGCAACGGCGCGTCTGCGTAGATAGCGCTCAGTGGGAGTTGACGCGTGGAGCGGATGCGGTGCACGCAGAGGATGCGCGACGCGGACGCGTAATGGGCTGTCGTTGGCGTTGCGACCGAGCGATCCACGTGGGAACAGCGAGCAAGAGTGGGCTTTTTCCGATGGGACGTTTCCGACACGTAAATGGTGTGTGCTGATTGGATGAAAATATCAATGCATTTGATTGGTCATTATGTTTCAGTGTACTGAGCCGACGTGGGTCTAAACTCATGTACTGGTTTAGTGGAAAACTGGCGTCACGCTCAACGTTCGCCACCTGTCGCAGGCGGATTGATTTGCCACCGTCCCACAGTTCTGGCCGTGTCCAAAAGAAAGCTTCCAGGTGGCAGAGTCGCACTCCTCAGCACCTCTCACTTCGGAAGAGGATGGCGCATTGCATGTGGCGGTGGTGTTGAATTCCATGAGACGCCGACCACGCGACGCCACGCGCATGCTGGCTGTTGTGACCAAGATCCAGGGTGAAGCGTCAGTGATACCTTGGATTTTGGGGTTTTCCAGAACGTTTGATGCGGTTTGTGTCCAACCCTTTATTCTGGGTTGCTAGCAACCCTACCCGCTTCGCACCCGCATCAACAACACCAGCAATAACCATCTGACCATCATTCTCCCATCTGGCGACTCGTCGCTCGCTCCTGTTCTTTCCCTCTTTTGGTGCATGTTCCGCGGGGTAGTTTTTCCGTTCTCTCTCTCTGCGGTTTTTGTTCTTGCCATCAACGGCTCAATCTGCGTTCATCTTCCCAACGCCGACATCACCAACAACATCCAACAACTTCCAACGAAAACCAACAACATGGCGTGCGCGGAACCTCGATTGACGGCTCTTAAGGTCGCCCACAAGGGCGAGATCCACCGCCTGCGTGTGGACCTGCAGTCCTTCCACTTCCACGACCTGCAGGCGCTCTTCGCCGAGACGTTCTCGCTCGCGCCGAACGCGTTTGTCGTGCAGTACAACGACGCCGAGGGCGACGTGCTCAACGTGACCTCGGAGAACGAGTACATTGAGGCGTGTCACGTGTTCCTCTCGGGCGCCGACGCCGTCAAGTCGCTGCGCTTCACGGCCGTGTCGCGCACGCAGGTCGCGTTCCAGGAGAATGTGGCCGAACCGATCCTCAAGGCCATTGAGAAGCTCGTGGAGACGCTCAAGCTGACCATGGAGAAGGTCAAGCAGGAGCAGTGGGCGCAGCGCGCGCAGACTGGCGTGCACCAGACCGGCGAGGCCATCAAGACTGGCGTGGGCCACACGGGCGAGGTGCTCAACCGCGCTGCCCAGGACGCGCGCGAGTCGCTGGAGCAGACTGGCGAAGTGCTCAACCGCGCGTCGCTTGCGGCTCGTGAGTCGCTTTCGGCGGCTGGCAAGTCGATCCAGGAGATCCCATTCGAGAAGGTGCTCAAGGACACTGGCGACAACCTCAAGGCGGCCGCCGAGAGCATCGGCTCGTTTGCCAACGAGATCGTCGAGGAGATCCGCAAGCTGCCTGCCATGCCGCTGCCTGTGCCAGTTGCGCCAACGCCAAGTGCCCCAGTGGAGCCAACGCCAGCGCAGCCAACGGAGACGGAGTGGGAGCAGGTGAGTGAGCCAGCGCCAGCGGCCCCAGTGGAGGAGGCGCCAGTCGTGGTCGTGGCGGAGCCAGAGATCGTGGAGGTCGTCACGGCGCCGGCCGTGTCGGAGGAAGAGCAGAAGTGGGCGGCGCACATCGCCATGGTCCGTGAGATCTTCCCCGACGTGGAGACCCGCCAGATCATCGACCGCCTTGAGCAGTGCAACGGCAACGTCGAGGTCGTCCTCAACGCCCTCATGGGCTAGACGGACGGATCGTCGTTCCTCCAGTTCACGCCGGTGTTCCCCTTTCATATTCCCACTTCTTTGGCATTCCTGTGAGCCGACGCAAGCAGAGTTCTACTGCCGTTGCCCCATTGGGCGACCTGCAGAGAGTTCTCGTCGTGGACGATCACTTCACTGCATTCTTGATGGCAACCAGAAAGTAAAAAAACAATCGTGCTTTATTTACTACTAGCTCATGGTTTGCTACTGTGTCTCTTTGCTTGGTGGTCTCGTTCAATCCCCACACACCGACCGGATATCAAAACCCACGGAGTAGTCGTCGTCTTCTCGGCTCCGTCTCGGCGTCATGGGCTGCGGAAGATTCGGGTAGAAATGGCTGCGCGAGGTCGTGATCGCGACGCCTTCCTGGTGGATCTGCTCGGCCACACGCTGCTTTTTCTTGGTCTCGACGAGCTTCTTGACGGTGCTGTCGTGGTGCCACGCCTCCGTGAGCACGCGCCGTTGAGCGTCGAGTTCGTAGGCTTTCTTCTGCTCGAGCTCCTCCATCTCGTTGCGAATGCGGCGCAGCAGAATCTTCTCGTCGGCGAGTAGCCTCTGCTGGCTGTTGAGACGCTCCTGCTCTTTCTTGTTCATCTGCTCCTGGAGATGGTGCTTCAGGTCGTGCTTGTTGCGACGCAGATACTCCTTATCTTCATACCCGAGCCGCGTCTGCTCCCCCTCGGAGTAGAACGAACACGCCGACGGGTCCATGCCCTTGAGCACACCTTTCTCGTGCTTCTTCTCGCTGCGTCGCTCGTCCATTTGCACGACCAACTGGCGTTGGAGATCTTCCGCACACATTCGCTTCATGCGGTGCTCAAGTGCGATCGTCTCGAGATCGCGCTTTTGCTGGAGCTGCAGATCGAACGCGTACTTGGCTTCACGGTCCACGTCGTCAGACAGCGTCGCGATGTGCCGCTTGTACGCCGACTCCATGACGGGGTTACCTTTTGCAGGTGAGCCCTTGATCCCAAACATCTCGAGTTCTTCTTCGAGGCTGACTTCAAATGAAATGAGGTTTTCTGGGTTGCCTCGGTGAGTGGGCTGAGCTTCTTGGCCGTCGCTTTCAAACGTCTGCTGGTTCTGCTCTGGACAATCCGCTCCGTCGCCACTACCACCACCACCACCTGAGCCACGTCGGCCTGTGAATGGCGTGTTGAAGTCGACTTGGTCCTCCGGCGGAATATCGAAATCCGTGAGGTTTCCTAGCACGGACGGTGGGCTGCCGATCATCGAGCGCGTGATCTGGTCTTCCATGGCTCTGGGAAACTTGAGCGGATCAAAGATCATCGAGATGCATCGGTTCTTGGCAATCAGCCGTCCCACGTTGAATGTGATGGACATTTGCGTGCCACTCGCAGCGACCTCGCCGATCTTCTGGAGCATGTCGCGGACGCCACAAAACACCAAGTCCTTCGTGAGGTTCTTGGAAAACTTGATGGCGATCTTGGTGAAGTTGATGTCCTCGAGTGATGCGAGTTGCGGAGGAGTCAGTGCCTTCTTCTGTTGGAGATTGTAGGTCCTCACGAACGTATCCGAGAGGAAGAAAACGGGTCGAAGCTTGGCTTGGTTGCGCGACGTTGTGCAGGTCTCCCAACTGATGGTCGCAAACGTAGCTATATGGATGCCCTACAAACAAGTGACAACAGATCCAGCTCATTACATTCCGCAAACGATGCAAACTTGTGGGATTGCCATAAACTCACTTTGCCAGAATTGAAGCGCGAGTCGATCCAGTCGTTGAGAGCCCGCCATATATCTTCGAGAGTCTCGCGCTTCTTGTCGGCGGCGCATTTCGTGCGCGACAACCGTGTGCTGCAGTCATTGAGAAGCTGCCGAAGCGTGTAGAGCGACATGCTTTGAGCTCCCCAGCTCCTCGCACTGTGCGTGACGCTGCCAACTCACAGACCTCGCAATGATAAAGGACGCGGATGTTGCTTGATCTCGATCACCTATCAATAGCAACATGCTTCTATCGGCAGCATTGCGTTCTGATAAACGTCGACGCTAAGAATACGAGCGTGAAGGCGAATGAAAAAGCCGGACTGTAATACAGCGACTAGAGGCTGGGCGAACGGAAAGATCAGCATGTAGAAGGCAGCATCTGAAGGGAACGCCCATGCAAAGAGTTGCGAGGTGTGACCAAATCAGCTAAGCCGCAACATGCAGCGTGTTGCAAAGACGCGTGAATGAGATTGGAAACGGGGACAGCTTCGTTTCTCGGTTTCCTCAGGGCATCTAGTGAGCACTGAATATGCATCGGTAGAGCAGACCAGCCCATCGAAATACTGCATGGTACACATTCTATTCCAACTCACATATTCTCTGCCGACTCCTTTTCAAGCGTGTGTCTACGGAAGCGCGCACTGGATGCTGATTCGCCTTGACATGCAAATCGCCGCGCACTCCTTCATCATACGGCAGATCTTCTTCTCACTCAGCCCAGCCTGGGTCAACATCGTCACACGCTCGAACGGCTTGAGCCATCGCACGCGACTGCGTCGTCGTCGTTGCTGCCGCTCGCGTGCCTTGGCCATCACTCGCGCGTTTCGTTGTGCAATCTCACCATCTTCCTCGTCAGGATGGTGGGCTGGAGGGCTCCCCGCTTTCGACTCATCACCTTGGTCACGGTCACTTTCACATCCATCAAGCGATGCACTCCACACATGTGTAGGGGTCTTTGCGAGCCCTACGGACGGACCGCCATGGCGTGGGATCGCAGAGCCACCAATGGCGACGTCGAATTCGTACACTGTGAGTGTCGACCAGCGCACGCGCTTCTTGGATTCCGCAGCCCGCGCCGTCTTCATAGTGTTCATCGTGCCCTTGACACACATCGTTCACTGGCGAGTGGCTATCCTCGTGTGGTGTTGTCGAACGATGCTTGGACTCTGGCCTTGGATGGGGTTTCCGAGATGAAGCGGCGGCTGATGGGAGGAAGCGACGGCTCACTTCCTGGCCCTAAAAGCCAGCGACGTGCCCATAGCTATGAGTGGGTTATATTTTCCACCGCAGCTTCCCTACTTTCCGACCGAACTGATCGGCTGCCTCACCAGCCACGGCTTTCCAGGATCACTCGCGATGCAGGCATCTGAGCGGTCAGTTCGAGCCAAACGCCAAGCCTTGGGCGTCTGGTCCGTAGCTGCATGCTGTCGGGCTGTTTCTTTTTTCGTCGCTGCGTGGCTTTCCAGGCCCAAAGCGCAGGCTCCCGTTTCGTTCTTTTCTTTCCTTCTTTCTTTTCCGAGCGCCGCAGCTTGGTATCACACAGCAGTGGAGCAGTGTACCGGAAGCTCATCCCGCTCCATTTCGTCGAAGAGCTCCTCGGCTTCCGCGTCTTTTCGCATGTTACCACAATCTCACAACGGTATTGATTGGCTGAATTCAACCAATCACCGTCGATCATAGGCTAGTACTTCAACGTCACTAATCAGCCACAAGCTAGACTAGGCTAACTTCACTTTGAAGATGTTTGATGGCAAGTTGGTGACGCGACCACCACGAGCTCTGATGGAACCGCCAGGGACTTGGATCGTCGCCGATGAGTTGACAGGCAACTCTCGCTTCAATACCCGTACGCTTACCGCGTAGAAGTCTGCACCTAGCTGCGTGAATCGCTCAATCGTGCAATTTTCCGCCTCGAGGTCTTCCTGGATGAAGTCTTCGACCGCCTCGCTGAAATGGATGTGGATACGTCGGGAGGCCACGGGTGCAATCGCTGCTTCATTCTCCTCTGCTGAGAGAATGAGCACGCGAAGCTCTTCCTTCTCTGTCAGCCGTGAAATTTGTGAATACTAGGCTCACTGTTCCTCCGATGAACAGGGCAGGGCGCTCACCTGATAGCAAACAACTCGCTTTCATATCATCGACCGCATCACGACGACCATAACCAACGACGGCACTCGCCTCGACTCCATCGGAGCACAAGCGCCTTACCCGGATACACATTCGCAGTCAGCGCAATTGCCTCGTCGCCACAAGCATAGTTAGTCAGCTACAATGGCGAATCACTCCTAACGCACCGGTCCGCGCCACGCTCAAGCAATAGCGAGATAATCTCATATCGTGAGAAGAAGCTCGCAGTGTACAGCGCCGTCCGCTGCAAGCGCCGCAGAAAAAGAGGTCAGCACCGTCAGCATGCCGATGCTTGATCGGTTCAGCGACCAACCTGCTCCACGCCCTACTCAAGACAACTAACATAATAAGTCGCGCGGAATCGTTGAAGGAGAGGAGCTCATCGGCGATATCACTCACAAAGCACTGTCCACACGAACGACATCAACGCCATCGTCAGCTCCGTCTCCTTAAAAATCTCGACTGATGAAGCCACGTGCAGTAGCGGCGGTAATGCCATGCTACACAAGGGTACAGTACCTTGGTGAACACGAGATGTGGGTACACGCTGAGTATCTCTCGCACTTGGCCAACATGGTTATCTCGAATTGCGCCGAAGAAAGTGTCAAGCAGGTCACGTGGAGGCTCGCGGACGATGCTCGTTGGTGCAGCTGCCTCATAGCGGAGCCCGTGGGTCGATCGCCACCACTGGAAGTGCGCTGTACCCAGTCGTTGTGGCTCGCGTGGCGCCATCTCTCCTGGATCTTTGCGGACGGTGCCGTTGGCGCTGGACACGTGCGTCATTATTGGTTGTGTAGGTGGCTGCGGTGGGTGCACAACTGGAAGGCTCCGTTACGGTGGCGTTTCGGAGCTTCTTGAGCTGGGTGGGTACGGCACCCACCCAGTCCGTAAAGCAAGGGTGTCACTATCCCAAACCCTAGCGGACCTGGTCGGATCCCCGCTCGAGTGACATGTCGAACGTTGGACAAACGTCAGAGTGCTGTGGTGGTCGATATCGCATGTCGCGTCGCGTGTAATGACCAGCTCAAACAGCACGCGGTGGAGCTGTTGGTGTTCTTATGAATGCGGCAGATACTGTACAGCATGCCGCGGACAGCAGCGTCATCGTCGCATGTTGCCTTTGGACGGTCGAGGATGGTGTCGGCCGCCTTGGTTTTCTCATGTCAAATCAAACAAACGAGCGGGCACTCGCATCTTAAAGTGTACCCCCAGCCCTAATCTATCCACCAGTGAGGATTACGCCTTCACTTGAACAAAGTATGCGGAGAACCTTCCCAACGTCATGAATCGCAGAATCCATCGGATCTCTCGTCCCCCACAGTCCACCGTGGGTCCGAAAGCTGGCTGCATGATTTTTTCTCCATCCACGTTTGGATTGGGCAGAGACTTTCGAGACTCACTCCGGTCGGCTTGTCGTTGGGTACGGTACCGGTACACAAGCGGAACCTCACTCACACTCTCCCTCCACCAACTCACCAGCCGGCGGCACAGTCGACTCGAATCGCCAACAAATCTCGAGAAAACCCAGGGCCGCCAACTCATAATCGGTCGGGAACAGCTCCAGAACATCGCGTGCCAACGCCAACAAAACCAGCAGCGGACCCGAAGACCAACAAAACAGCGCCAACACCAACACTTCCTTCGCCAACATCTCGACAGCGAGGGAGAAAGTGAAACAGCAAGCAAAAGGAACGCTAGGGAAAGCGACGCGTCGGAGGTACATTTCCTCGCTTTCTGGGCGACGCCCCCGTATTTCCATGAAGAATCTCGTATCTCATACATGCTCTGTGGGTTACTGTAGGTCGCATGTCCATGTACCAAGGCTCGTCGTTCCGTTCGGGCGGCGTGCAGTCGGCATTGCCCCACACGGCGTCGGCCCCCGCTATGTCGCTGCATATGAGCGACCTTCACGGCACTTTGCCGGGCGGCGGCAGCGATAAGTCTCTGCCGCGAAGCCACAGTAGCGGCAGCAGTAACGGCGGGCTCGTGAGCGACCCCACCGGTCTCGGTGTGCCGTCGTTTGGCCAGTTGAACCCATACTCGAACGTCGGTGCGAATGCCTCGCGTGAAGAGCGCCGCTGGCAGCCTGTGCCGGGCCTCTCGCACTCGAAGGAGTCGCTCCACTTCCGCCGTGGCGTCGGCCGCATTCTCAAGGCCGTCCACGAGGAAATCACGCCGTCGGAGCTCGAAATCCGAGCCAACACGCCCGAGTTCAAGGTCCACGAGGACGACTGGGTCGCCCACAAGAGCCACGTCAAGAACCAGTTCGCGCTCATCACGCCGCTCAAGACCGTGGCGCGTATCCCTGAGAACCTCATCAAGTCCAACGACCTGGATATGCGCAACACACACGAGAACGACATCTCCGGTTACCTGCGCAAGCGTGGCGAGCGTAACCGCTCGTACAAGCGCCGCTACATGGAGCTGAACGGCTCTGTGCTGTCGTACTACAAGAAGAAGCCGGAGAAGAACGGCATCCCGCTCAGTCGTGAGGACAAGAAGTCGTACGAGCGCGGTGCCATTGATTTGGACCGCGTGTCGTCGATCCAGCCCATCGACCCAAGAGTGGACAAGGAGCCGTTCGGCATCCACTTGGTCACGACCAACCGCACGTGGTCCATCGCCACTGAGAGCGAGCAGGACTACACGCGCTGGCTCAAGTCGCTGTGCAGCGTCGTCAAGTTCACGGCCGTCCACGCGACGTTCCGCCGCATGCTGCTGCTCCAGGAAGTGAGTGCCAAGGCCGTCACGGACGTGCGCATGGTGGTCGCGACGGGCGACACGGTCGGCGAGATCGTCGAGCACATCTTCAACTGCTACACGCAGAAGCTGGATGCCGCGCCGCTGAGACCGTACGACCCGACCAAGTACGTGCTCAAGGTCACAGGCTACCGCGACTTCATGATCGACCGCTTCCGTGTGCTGAACGAGTACATGCACGTGCGCGAGTGTCTGCTGACCAAGAAGACGCTTCGTCTCACGGTCGTCCACGAGTCGCTGATCCAGGAGACGGCCATGCGCAGTCTCAGCATCCGCACGGACCTGCCTTTTGGCAGCTCGAACCAGTTGCTGGACTATGACCCGGAGCAGCGCAGCTCTATGCAGATGACGACGCTTGGTGACGACTGGGAACGCTCGTCGGGCTCCGCGTCCAGCGCGATCCCGAGCGGACAGGTGCGCAAGCCGTTTGGCATCAAGATCCGCCGCGTGCTCAACATCCCACGCCACACGTGTGTGTTGAAGCGTACGAGTGAAGAGGCGTCTGTGGAGTTCCGTCCACTGACCACGTCGAACGTCATTGTGCGCATTGAGCTCTTTGATGGAGGGGTGATGCTCGAGCGCGCCCAGTTCGAGACCGTCGATGTTCGTCTCAAGGCGCAGCGCAACAACTTGCTCTACGCGGAGTGGGACGAACCAGTGTGGCACAACTTCAAGATGAACGTCTGCGATATTGTGCGCACGATGCGCGTCCAGTTGTCGCTCATCGGCGTGAAGCGCGTGATCGGCGCAAAGGACAACGACACCCGTGAAGAGAAGATCCTCGCGACTGGTGTGAACGTGTTCCAGGTTGATGGCGTGCTCACGCAAGGCACGCAGTACTACGCGATGCTGAACAACCTGTACGACTGCAGCCAGGGTCCGATCCCACACGTCGTGTCGCCTGACGAGCCGCTCATCCATGTGGACTTCCCACCAATGTCCACACCCATCAAGTTCGACTGGTCGGAGCCAGAGGGCGACGAGGGTGCGCTTGCGAACCGCCAGGCTCGCCGCAGTCTTGTCGGCTTCAGCTCCAAGTCGGTGCTTGTGCGCAAGGTTGGTTGGCTCCAGAAGATCGGTAACTCGAAGTGGACCAAGTGGAGACGCCGCTGGTTTGAAGTTGACCAGGGCTCGTGCACGTTGAGCTACTCGGATGACGAGAATGCGCCAAAGAAGCACATCCCTCTCAGGAACTGTTCGATCTTGGTTGCAGACGAGATGAACGAGAAGTACACGACGGCGCCAGTGAACAGGGGCACGCGTAAGGAACGCCAGACGTACTGCTTCAAGGTCCGCCCGCAGAACTCGTCACGTGAATACATCATTTCTGCGGAGACGAAGCAAGAGCGTGAAGAGTGGATGCTGGCGATCCACACTGTGTCGAAGGGCGAGACGGAGAGCAACAACGACAGTTTCCTTCGTGAGACTGGCGCGCGCTCGTTCGACTACGATGACGATTACGACAATAATGCTGAAGAAGCGGACGGCAAGAACATCCTTGATTCCCTCGCTCAGGAACGTCGCAACTCGCTGGCTCAAACAAGCGACACGAGTACGACACTGAAGGACACAACGATTGCCGAGTTGCGTCGTGTGATCGTCATGGATCCGCTGTACCGCCTTGGTCCGTACCAGAAGTCGCAGATGTGGACGCACCGCGAAGAGTTCATCAACATCTTCGCGGCGCTTCCCCGTGTGATGTCGTGTGTCGACTGGACTGATCGTGAAGAAGTCGAAGAAGCCCTGGAGTTGCTGCCGAAGTGGGCGATTGCCGACCACCCTGCGGCGTACATTGAGTTGCTGAACGGCGAGTTCTCCAACGAGGCTGTGCGCACCTTTGCCGTGAACAAGATCGGCATGATGCGAGATACGACGTTCAGCTACTTCCTGCCACAGCTCGTCCAGGCTCTGAAGTACGAGAACCACATGCTGTCTCCACTTGCGATGCTGCTGATTGAGCGGGCGATCAAGAACCCAAACCAGATCGGTTTCGATCTCTTCTGGAGCATGAAGGTCGAGTCGCATAACCCACGTTACAAGGAGCTGTACGGTACGATCCTCAACACGTACCTCGACGTTTGCAGTCGGAAGATGCGCGCGATTCTGAAGCTGCAGGACAAGCTGTTCTCTGCGGACGGCATGTTCGACCGCATTTGCCAGAGTGTCAAGGCGAAGAAGAAGGACGGCGGCGAGGAGATGAAGCGCGTCATGCGTGAGGGTCTCACCGAGCTCAACGAAATCCTGCCGAGCACTTTCCAGCTCCCGATTGATCCGCGTATCGAAGTCAGTCGTATCATCGTGGAGAAGTGCCGCGTCATGGACTCAGCGAAGAAGCCGCTGTGGCTCGTCTTCGAGAACGCAGAAGAGGGTGGTGAGCCCGTGACCGTGATCTTCAAGGCCGGAGATGATGTCCGTCAGGATTGCTTGACGCTGCAGCTCATCCGCTTGATGGACGAGATGTGGCGTGACGAAGGCCTTGACTTGGCGATGGAGCCGTACCGCTGTGTGTCCACGTCGCCGATGACGGGTATC